>VXCM01001714.1:168022-274302 GCA_014773175.1 Lucifuga dentata
AAAAAAAAAAAAAAAAAAAAAAAAAAAAAAAAAAAAAAAAAAAAAAAAAAAAAAAAAAAAAAAAAAAAAAAAAAAAAAAAAAAATATATATATATATATATATATATATAGCCTTATCAGAGTAGAATCAAAGTTTTAATGTGCATATAAACATACTGAGTGATGTGTGGCCCCGTAAAAAACCACCTTACCATGACTGATCAGGTAGAAAATATGAATTAATGATGTTGTAATAATGAATGATTCTTTACAAGTAAACACTTAATTGAACATCAGGTGAGGAATAAATCTTCCCTACTGCAACAAAAAAGTGAACATTTTACGCATAGCATCAATTATTCTTCACAAATCACAAATTCACAAATTAGTTGTGTAGTTTGAAAATACTAGATGGAGAATTATTTTCAATCATCTCAGCTACACCTAAACCTGCCGCCTTGTTTTTGGCTGCTGCTTTGTTGCTGTTATTCAAGTCTTTCAACTTGTAACTGAGAGCAGAAGGAGGAAATAGAGACAGATGTTTCCTAAGATGGAAAAGGTTAAATGTCAAAGAGAGTAGACTAAAAAAACAAAAACCCTGCTTGTATCATCATAGGAAAGGGAGTTCACTGAAAGAACAGAGCTTAAGATGGATTCATACAGAGGATGACAATTTTGATTAATGTTTTGAAGAGAGTATATGTTATTATATGTGAAGGGGAGGAAGCCTGAGCATATTGAGTTGCACATGCTTCTATAAATGTGTCTTGGAAAGTGTGATGCCTTTGTTTGGTGTGTTTGGTGTCACATAGGGGTGCCTCTAATCCTCAGGACACAGAAACAGCAGGTACACTGTTAAGTAGTGTTCACAGTGATGTGCCTCAGCAGGGGGCCAGGAGAAGATAAAAGAAAAAGCAAAAAGCATGGATTTTACAGGATGTGATCCAGTGAAACCTCTAATGGCTGAGAGCACAGACAGACTACAGCATTTTGAACCATTAAATGAATTTTTCCTGCACATTGGCTCACAAGTGTGACACATCACAGTGGACTCGCTACAGCTGGTGCTAAATGACTGGAGCTAATCAAAGCTAATTACCTATAGTAATTACCTAGCTAAGCCACACGCACATGCACACACACATGCATGCATGCATGTACACACACACACACACACACAAAAGAACATTTGGATTGTAAATTTAACATAGGGAAAATTAATACTTTCCCAAGTGAAAAGTCCCATTTACTTCCAACTGTACAATGAATTTAATATATGATTTCAAGGCAATGATAGTAAAAGTTTGGGTTTATACTGCCCCCCCCCCCCCAAAATAAATAAATAAATAAATAAATAAATAAAAATAAATAAATAAATTTAAAAAAAAAGCAAAATCAGAGGACTGTTGGTCTTGGTGGAGTTATGTATTTCTGAGTGCTCTCTAGTTGTGTTTTATTTGATTCAGTCTACACATCCTTTCCTGATATTCTCCAATTGAAGATGCATTTGCTAGTCTGAATATGGCTGTCATAGGTAAGTAAGGCATTAGTTAAAAACTATGCACATTGTTAGTAAAATATTCACGACACACCCAAAACAGGAACACTAAAACCACAGTGATGGTAATGACGTGGCTATTGGCTGGTCATTAGTGACAGCTGTTGTCTCTGGATAGAACGCAAAAGCGAGTGACATCATCTGGCAGCAAGCATCAGCTGATTCTGTTCTGTCCAGAAAAAACAATAGATTAGCTGTTTGGTCACGCTGATTAAAACAACCCATGTCTGTGTTCAGTAAAAAGCAGGAAATACTGGGACAACTTCATATTACTGCAAAATGTTGGAGGCGAGAGGTCAGTCAGGGTTTTATGGTAGGTCGTGCCAAGTGTTTGACTTCAATCCTGGAGATCAGAGCTCACGTCTCATTTCCTGCCAGGAGTGAACTTTATCTTTGTACAAGGATGAATTCTGCAAAATCTACAGGGACTCATGGATTTATAGTCAAGTAATGCTTTCTGCTATATTCTTATATTAGCAATAATAATTTAAGCTAAATTGCAATAGCCCCCCCCCCCCNTCTCTCTCTCTCTCTCTCTCTCTCTCTCTCTCACACACACACACACACACACACACACACACAGGAAGGGGCAGTCTATGAGAAATTGTGTAGTTACACAGCATTGTTCTATAGGCTGTTTGGATCAATACAAACGATGATTGTATTGATCATTTTGTAAAACAGATCTAATAAATTGGTTTAACAGGAGAAAGAGATGTTAGCAGAAGTTTGTCCTGTCAGCTTCTTCCAGCTCCTCTCCATCAGGCTTATAAATGTCCACACTTTATAGGCTGCATGAATACAAAGTCATCTTTACTGAAATAATCGAATACATATCCTAAACGTGCACATTAGCACGCTATCACAAGATCAGCATCAATATTCAAGCAGGTTATTCATTATTTACCCCTGCTTTCATCCAAAAGCAGCCAGTTAAAAAATTATATATCCTCAGATAGAGTGGGTCACTCCACTGGATCACTGATTTTACTAATTATGTTTTAATCTGTCATATGCCTGAGCTGTTTCCTTTCCCATTAACTTTCCTTGAGTCTCTACTAAAAATTAAAGGAGACCATGCTTGTATCAGTACTCTGGCTATGTAGCAGCCTGTGATGAGTCAGTCTGATATTTTTAATCTTTTGCAAAAACTGCACTTTTAAAGCCTTTTATAACTTATATATTATTGCTTTTTATTCCATTCACTGTTATTGTTACATCTCTTAAGTTGTAGCAGATGAGAACAAAATATTATCGAAAAATTAACTATTTACAGAAGCTACTGTACTGTAAATAATTTTCTAAGTGTCTCAGCTTTTTGCCTTACTTTATATATATATTACTTGATTCAATTTTAATGTTGGTATATCTTAATAACTAAGTTGTTATGCATAAAGTGTAATCCATATCTGTTTTGTATTGATGTCGGACTGTGTACAGTGTTTCTGTGCTGTGAACTGAGCTTAACTGCCGTGATGTGTGAAAACAAATTCCACTGAGCCCTGTCCTGTGGTCAGGTAAAGTGAAGTGAAGGTGTGTATGCATAACCGTGGGAAGCAGGGGTGCACTACCTGTCAAATAGCAAACAGGAGCTGTCAGAGGGAATATGGGTACAAACAGTAAATGTAGAATCCCTTTTCCTTCCTTTGCACTTTGATAAAGTCTGAATGGAGCTGAAAATGCTTGCAGAGAGTTTTGGCTATTCTCCCTTGAACACCGTAAAAGGCAAACCCGCAGCTACGTCTATACTCCCATCCACAAAAATTTTTTCAATTTTTTTTTTTTTTTTTTTTTTTTTTTTTACAGATAAGCTGAAATGAATAAGAGTGACACAAAAAAGACTGAGACTCTCATGTATGTTCATGACAATATTTTGGATCTTCATCAGTGCTGATCCTCAGAGAAAAGCCACATTTGAAGTTCTGTGATGCAGAAATAACCATATCTTTGGACACTGGGCTTTGTATATATGTGTAATGTGTGTAATATGTGGTGTTTTATTGCTTTGTATTACACTGCAATGTCTGTTTTTTAAACTTAATTTTCTTTCCCTAATATTTACATCATTTAAAGCTCAGAGCAGCAAGGTTAAAATGTGTTGTTGCAGGTGTTGATGTTAAGCCTTGAAATCATAAATACCTCCTGGAGAACTCTTGTACCTGTACATACCTGTCTTGAAATAGGCCCCTATGACACATTACCATGATGTTCAGCACCAAGGACAGTGCATATACAGTATGTAGACTCATAATATCATTCCTGCCAGCACCATTTCTGACTATTTCTCCTCTACCCCCATGTGCAGTCCACTATTGTTTTCTGATTTAGGTTTGCCATAATTCTGTCATACATTACTAGGTCTATTTGATAGTTCCAATGCAGTGGTCCTCATTCTGCATCCTCAGGAGCCACAGCGCTGCATATTTTTCATCTCTCCTGGCTCTTGTGATCAAGAGTAGGAGCCTCCCAGATCTCGGTTGGCTAAACACACCTGATTTAGGAAAATATTTTGGAAATTATGCAGTGCTGTGGCTCCCTAGGAACAGGAATAAGAACCACTGTTCTAATTGATGATTTTAAAACACAAATTATTTTATGAAAAACTTAATTGAAGTGATGAAAAATTTCAAATGCTTGGCAACATGTGCTATAGTAGAGTTTAGGGCAAAGTTTGGTGAGGTTTTGGTTGTGATCACAATAATTGATTCTTTTTTTTCCTCTCAGTATGAGCATCATTGTACTTATCTTCCTATCAGTATCTCTGTTGTTCCCCTTTAATATCCTCTCTGCCTTTGTCTCTCCCCCTGCCCTGTCTTTTCCTGAACTAGGTATGGACCCCACCCTCCAGATCCTGCTCTACTCACTCATCTTCTTTTTGAGCGTTTTCGGCAACCTGCTGATCATTGTGGTGCTGACGGTCAATAAGCGCATGCGCACCGTTACCAACACCTTCCTGCTGTCGCTTGCTGTCAGTGACCTGATGATGGCTGTCTTCTGCATGCCCTTCAACCTCATCCCCAATATCCTCAAGGATTTCATCTTTGGAGCTGCCATGTGCAAGATAGTGTCTTATCTGATGGGTGAGAGAAAGAAGAATGTCAGGAAAAGGATGACATGTGTGGGGGTCAAATAAGTAAAAATATGGTTGGTGACCTATGAGATGAGAAGGCAGGAAAAGAATGTTTGAAGGTGACAGACTAGAGTTTAGACATAGAGTTCCTGCTTGCTCGCCATCATTCTCTACATGCAGTATTATACTTTCTATTCAGATATTATACATCAAATGTTAATAAGAATTAAGGCCATTTCTATTGCTGATTTATCTTCTCTTTCAATCAAAACTCTTTTAATAGAGCATGAGAAACAATCAAATACAGTATGTGCTCCTATAGGGGTCAGGACCATTGATTTTAAATGACCATGTTTGTGTATTAATATTGAGGAACACATTGTTTGATCATTTTGAATTCACACTCATAAATATGAGAAACAAAAGTGAAAACGTTGACAGTTATGGAGAAAAATTTAAAACACTTCTCTTTGACAAAAACAAGTTCTAATTTAGTTGTTACAATAAGCACAATTTCAGGGAAAAACATATTTTGACTACCAGCTTATCCCAGCTAAACTTGTTTCCTTCCCTGGAAACAAACAGTTGATGATCTTCAAATTGCTGGCTAAGAGAGCAGCCTTAAGAGAACAAATAATAGTGTTTCAGTATTTTTTACATCATAGGATTGAGGGTTTTGGTGGTGCATGATCATGAAGAGACCCAGTTCTTACTCTACAGGGCCAAAAATGAGTCAGTCAGCTTTCGATGGAAGGGAGTACTTAGTCTACAAGTGGAAATTTTAATCCCCATACCCAGAAAACTGACATGTTTGTAATCCTTTTTAGAGGAAAATGAAGGCTTGGGAATAATGCCAAGATACAAAACCCTGTGAAATACCATGAAATCAGCAAAGAATATCACCCAAATAGCAATAGTGCTTTTCTCTTGAAATGAAAAAAAGGGGTTTGTTTCATTAGTGTGGTTGATAATACTTTCAAGAACATTGAGACTGTTATCAAGAGAGATGTTGGAGGAGTCAGTGGTACTAAAGAGACTAATTGTGAACTATGCAATGCAATTCAGAAACATGTAAGGCTTTTACAAAAGAGGAAAGTTTAAAGCAAACAAAATTAGACACAGATTCCAGTGAAGAATCATTACTTCCTCCAGCTCTTCTTCCAGGTTTAATCAACAGGGGCAACAAGATATTTGCCTCCAGCACCTATGGCTGCAGTATACATATTTCTCCTAATTTTTTTGAATATCAAATGTCCTCATCAAATGTTTAATGGGGAAATTCAAATTCATTTTTCTGTTTGAAGACAGCTATTATATGATGTTGAGTTGGAATCCAGGTATGGAGAATTTATCCCATTAGTAGCTGTCCTTCTGCCAAAAGATTGAAGTTACACAATCTTCTTGGTATTATTTATGTTTGATTAATATCTATCATATATATCAAGTACCACTTACAACATATGATTTTTTTTTATTTTTACATTTGATGATAGCACTTAAACACAACTCAAAACTCAAAAATTTTCCAATATACACTGAATGAATGCCATATTTTCAAGATCCTCTGCACTCAAGTGAAATTGTAGTCATTAAAGGATGGAATGAATTTGAAAACGTAGTGTGCAAAATGGAGAAGCAGGAATCAGGAAGAAAGAAAGAAAGAAAGAAAGAAAGAAAGAAAGAAAGAAAGAAAGAAAGAAAGAAAGAAAGAAATATGAAGTGGGAGAAGAGCAACACTTGACAAAATGAAGCTAGCAAAGAATGAACCATGAAGGAAAAGCCATTGGATCAAATGCATAAAAAATGTAAATTAAGTAAAAGTAAAGTACAGGATGCAGTGGATGAAGAAAATCAAGATGCATTGTGGGAAAGTGGAGGAAAGTGGACAGGCCTCAGGGAGAGATGCTGGCTGATTGTTCTTTGCCTCATTTGGCTGGGCTCTAAAGCTGCCCCCATAGGGTGCTGATAGTGAAGCACATCAGGGTATTGACTCTCACACACACACACACACACACAGCCCTGTGTTTGTAATATATTCTAGCAAAGGACGTGGATTTGAGAGGTAAAGAGTAATTTCCCGTCTTGCCCCGTCAGAAGGGAGACGAGATTACATCAGAGGCTGAGGTCAACATGATTTCCTCTGCTACAATACTCAGATAACATCTCCTCCTCCCCGCCTTACAACACATTCATATATAACCATGACAAAATGTGCAGCACATTGTGTCCCACAGTTTGGTTTGGAATATTAGGTGCAGATACAATGTGTACAACAATAACAACATGTTTTTGTTATTTCATTCATAGGGACAAAAGCTATTTTTAACACAGAGGAGCTAATAACTTTTCATTCGTCAAACAAAAACAAACATTCTCTTTTATTAAACATTCTTTCCTCTTTTTCCTACAGGCATATCAGTCAGCATCTCCACATTCAGTCTGGTTGCCATAGCGATTGAGCGCTACAGTGCCATCTGTAACCCTCTGAAGTCACGTGTGTGGCAAACCCGTTCCCATGCCTATCGGGTGATTGCTGCTACATGGGTGCTGGCCTTCATCATCATGATCCCATATCCAGTCATCAGTCGTTTAGAAACTTATCAGGGGCCTGACAACACTACCATTCGTCTGTGTCGCCACAAGTGGCCCCTTGAAAACGTGGAACGGACCTGGTGAGTCTTTTGGGGTTTTATTTGGTGTGTATGTAAGACAACCCACAGCAATTCTTCTTACAACAGATTTTATTACAGATTTTAACAGGACAATTAATGTAGTTCAAGTAGGGTGAAGGTGCCTGGTGATCAGAGGTGGGTAGTAACACGTTCCATTTACTGCGTTACATTTAGGCCTACGTAATTTTTCAATTTACAATTTTTCACAAAATTGTACTTTACTGAGTAGTTTTATTGCAGGATACTTTTAACTCATACTTGAGTGTATTTATGAAGAAAAACATATACTTTTACTCCGTTACATTTGGTCGCACTCTTTGCCTTACTTTTTTATTATCTGCGAGATATCGCTCCGACACAACGAGTCAAAAATTCTCCGTTTTCTCCACTGCAGCGGAGAAAGAGAAACCGACGTCCGACTGTGTGTGAGAGAGCGCTTTGGTCCAATCACATTCAGCGTCCCGTCATCTCCATGACAACGATGGGTTGACGTGGCTCGATAGCTGGGCTGGCCGGTGCCTTTGGACTGCACAATATAATTAAAATGAACTTAAACTAAGCAAAGTTTTTTTTTTTGTTTTTTTTTTTATAATTTTCTTGGCGCTTATACGAAAAATGAATTCTAAAAAGAGAAAGGCTGGCGCGGAGAAACAGAGGACAATTACGGAGTATTCGTCCCTGCATCACAAGTAAATCTGGCCATAACCCCCCCCCCCTTACTGGTCTACCTAAAATTGAGGAAACATGTGGCGGTAAGATGCAACGTTAGCTACTTAACTAGCTGCTAATGCTAACTCAAGTTTTCCTGTTCTATTCTGAGTAAATTCATAAAGCTAACCTAGCTAACTGTCTTGGGNTAAGCAAAGTTTTTTTTTTTGTTTTTTTTTTTATAATTTTCTTGGCGCTTATACGAAAAATGAATTCTAAAAAGAGAAAGGCTGGCGCGGAGAAACAGAGGACAATTACGGAGTATTCGTCCCTGCATCACAAGTAAATCTGGCCATAACCCCCCCCCCCTTACTGGTCTACCTAAAATTGAGGAAACATGTGGCGGTAAGATGCAACGTTAGCTACTTAACTAGCTGCTAATGCTAACTCAAGTTTTCCTGTTCTATTCTGAGTAAATTCATAAAGCTAACCTAGCTAACTGTCTTGGGTCCAGGCCAGAATTGTCATGATTTGTTATGTGGTAAATATTTGATTTATTACTGTCTATTGTTTCTTTATATGATATGATTTGGATCGTATTAGAAGGTACATATGGTGTTACGACCCAGCCTATGAAACAGAGCGCAACATGTGTTCGAGGTCTCCCCAACCATGCCCGCTCCCAAGAAAAGCCAAAACAAAAGGTGTATTTCCGTAAAATAAATAACAATTTTATTTACAAATATATACAACAGACAGAATACGGAAATAACACACACACAGAACAGAAAAGCTAGCGTACGAAAACCGGGTTAACTGAACACAAAGTAGCCACCGCTACGAATCGAATGGGAATAATGACAACTGACAGCTAGCAGAAGGATCTGGGTTAACAGTAACACAAGTAGCCTGACACAAAAACACAGAGTCCGAATGGATACACAAAGGATCCTCGCGAGGACCACCGAGTGCCAGCGCTACAAAACCGAATGGAATGATGGGCCGAAAAACACAAACAAAATAACAGAAACGCAAAACACAGAGCGGCGTTATTGGGAGCGGACGAGCAGGGAAACCCCGACACCGAAGAGCTGTCAGCTGGGGCTTTTTGAATCCCAGCTTGATCTGATTAGCCAATCAGCGTAGGAGCCGTCCTCCAAGCGCGGGCTCCAGGAACCAATCCGCGTCTGACGCGCTCCTCCAACTGTCCAATGAGGGACACCACCTGTACACACACATAGACACACACAGAGACGCACAGGTACGACCCAGTGGAAGGAAAAACAGAACACTAGAAAAACACAAATACATAAACACACAAATATAACAAAAATACGACCGCAGGGTCGTAACAATGGCTACTTTGCATTTTTTGTTTCATTTATTTTTTTTTCCCCCTCAGAGGAGCACTTGCTGATTATTCAAAAAAATAAGCTTCATCAAAGTTACTCAGTACTCAAGTAATCTTTTTAATACTTTCTTACTCTCAAGTAATTATTTTGGTGACTACTTGAGTTACTTATACTTGAGTTATCCTAAAGTAACAATACTTTTACTTGAATACAGCTTCTGGCTACTCTAGCCACCTCTGTTGGTGATTTGTTTCTTGGTAGATAAAGTTGTTCTGTAATGTTATAATTTTAAGTGTAGGTAGCTATTTACTTTTTGTTTGCTGTGGTGTAATGAGTTGAATGGTAACAGCACATAAACATGACCAAGTTTATCCTCAGATTATTCATGAACCTGTTTTACTGTTCTGGTGCTCACCTTCAGGACAAGTAAACTTTATATGAACTGTGTCATATGAGGAAGGATTTGTGTGTGTGTGTGTGTGTGTGTGTGTGANGAGAGAGAGAGAGAGAGAGAGAGAGAGAGAGAGAGAGAGCCATGCTGTTTGGACCTGGACCAAACAGCATGACTTTTTTAGCAGCCATGTTTCAGGCGTGTCATGCAGCTACTTGGGATAAAATTTGAACCAAAGTGGAAATATTAAGTACCAGTACCTCACAATTTGTACTTTACTACTTGAGTAAATGTACTTTTTATGAGTGCACTTTGTTGAACTTTAAGGAGGATTTTAATCAATGTATTTTCAGATATTTTATGTACTTATGAATTTATGGTTTTTTACTATCTTACAAGCTGTATGATGTTTTTTATGCTACACACCCAATTGCCTCTATGGGGACAAATAATAAACTTGAATAATAAACTTAAGCAATCTAATAATAAGCGATCTGTCCAGGGTGTACCCCGCCTCTCACCCTATGACCGCTGGGATAGGCTCCAGCCCCCCCGTGACCCTCAACAGGACAAACGGGTTTAGAAAATGGATGGATGAATAATAAACTTGAACTAGAAACTAAATGTACTTTTTCATTTCTGGTCTGCAAATGTATTAATATTATAAATACATATCTGCATGCACAAATGTGCTTGTGTTAAACTGAATCATCATGCATGTGTAGGTACATTGGACCATTTGCCCAGTCTTGTCATGTGTCTCCCTCAGGTGCATTCTGCTACTCCTGGTGCTGTTTGCAATTCCAGGGGTGGTGATGATCATAGCCTATGGACTAATCTCCAGGGAACTCTACAGAGGAATCCAATTTGAGATGGGCCACAAAAAAGATTCTGCTGGTGAGGACGTGTACTGTGTACTGTGTTCTGTGTACTATGTGTGCTGAGTACAAGGAATGTTTTAGTTATTGAATGATTTAGTCTTTAGTTTTATAAAGTTACATTGGTTCAAACTCATTTAAGTAACTGAGTGCAGTGCTAAATCTCAGAATCCAACAAACTTTCATGTTACCACTGATTCAGCCCTGCTGTCATTTTGTGTGTGTGTGTGTTTGTGTGTGTACGTGTACACTACATCAACAAGTCCTTCCACAGGTGGAAGGAGCAGTCTGACTAAAAGACATTATTTTGATTGTTGATTTTATAGGGAAATGTTTTTCCAAGGTGTGGGTCCTGTGAAAGAAAAGTGCTATAACTTCTGAATCTCTTTCATTTCTGTAAAACTGAAGTAACTAAAAGAACTCAAATGTGTTCTGAGTCGGTGAACCAGTCTGATTGCTGCGTATACATACAATACTGTGTGTATCTAATCAACCAGTAGTTCCTTAATGTATTTCTCTATGTTTTGAGAGAAACAATTTCCTTGGTGGGGAAAATTTTGTCAATCATTGAGGTACTATCAGAACCAAACAACCCTATGGCTGCAATGTAGGACTTTATATCCAGCTGACCATTTTTATGAGCCCACCCATGATTCCTCTGAAATATGCCTTTCCCTGTAATCACAAAGATTTTATTAGCACTGCGATCATTGTAATGTGTGCAGGTTATAGGACCATATCACCCATTTTGCATGTTTGAGCCTAATACATTCAATTTTCATACACGTAACGTTACTGACAATCATTNCCATTTTGCATGTTTGAGCCTAATACATTCAATTTTCATACACGTAACGTTACTGACAATCATTTCCCAAAGGATTAAACTGTATTTTAGCTTTCCTGATACTTTGCAAAATCTCTTAATCTTTCAAAATTAAATATTCAAGCCACCTTAAAAATTGATGTTTTGCCTGCTAATAGTTACACAGCCTTATGAAGTCATGGTCATTTAAATTTTTCGATAAACGCAGGTCTTCTTTTGGGATTATATTCCCCAGTGGAGGCATACATTCACTCTGCGCTTTTTATTGTGCTAAAATTACATAACTTCTAAAAAAAACCTTGTTTATACGGCTTGTTCGCGACAATGGATTACCTATTCCAAGAATGTTTCAAGTATCAACAAGTTGATTTTAATAGCGTACCAGAATGAACTGAAACCAATGGCAGTCTGGAAGGCAGGAAAAACATTTTTAATTCACCATTCCAGTAGTATGCTTTGGGAAATGATTGTCAGTAATGTTACATGTATGAAAATTGAATATATTAGGCTCAAACATGCAAAATGGGTGGTATGGTCCTTTAAGTGTGTTATAACCTTTTGTGGGCATGTCGGAGTGTATTTGGGATGATAACAACATGGAGTATGCTTGTTGATGTTGTATTAGAGGATGGAATTGACTGGCAGCAGAGGGCCTGGACATCCCCATCTGTCTGATCTCAGAGAGACAGAGGTGACTCAGAAAACGAGCCTGACAGAGAAAAGGAAAGGAATAAAAATGGAATCAGAAAAAATTAAATGATAACAAATTTCTTGAAGAAAAAATTGTAGATACCCTCAATATTACAATTTCCTGTTTGCAGCTTGCTTTAGGGCTTTTATAACTGTATTTAGTCTCTGCTTTATAAGCTTTCCCTTAAACGCAGCTGTCTTTGAAGAAACATTGGAACATTACTAAATTTAATCAATAAATTCCAATTTCCCTCGACGGATGATGATTGAGGAAAAAGTGACTGTTTTGGTGAGTCACTGTTCTGTTCATTAAGTTGAGCAGCTGCTCTTTAGGAGCTACAATTTACTCTGAATCATTTCCTGTGAAGACTTAACTGATTGCATGTGTCAGCACAGAGCTGTGGTGTTTTAACTTGTTTCCTTCAGATTTTTTTTAAACTGAGCAATTAATTTATGACATCTCATGTCTTTCCCTGGTCAGATAAAGATTTTATCCTTTCTATCAGAAGTAAATGTCCTTGATGCAAAAATTTACTGTATGCAGTGCTTTACCTCTGTAACCTTGAATGCTGAGTGGAAAAGTTTGTACTTTAGATTTTAGGAAAGAGTCATCTGAACACTCATATTTTTTGAAATTGTTATATGTTTGGACATTATTCTGCAACATTCTGCAAAGTAAAAATAAAAAGTCTCACAAAATGGAAGTGTCAAATTAAAATGCCAATGCCTCTAAACTGTGCTTAAATGCTGCACCTGAGTAAATGTACTAAGCTACTTTCACGTCAACTTTGCTTCTCCATGCAGGCCTGAAGAACGGCCTGACCTCCACTGTGTCTGCTGGCAGTGATGATGGAGATGGCTGCTACGTAAATGTAGCCCAGAGGCCAAACTCCATGGAGATGTCCACTCTGGGTACTTCAGGCAGAGCACCAAAGGCAGAGAGACCACGCACCAACACATCTGGGGCCAAGCTGGAGGCTAAGAAGAGGGTGATTCGCATGTTGGTGGTGATTGTTGTCCTGTTCTTCCTCTGCTGGTTGCCACTATACTGCGCCAACACATGGCGGGCTTTTGATGGCACCTCTGCCAAAAATGCCCTCTCAGGGGCGCCCATCTCTTACATCCATTTGTTATGCTACACCTCTGCCTGTGTCAACCCAATCATTTACTGCTTCATGAACACACGTTTCCGCAAAGCGCTGGTTTCTACTTTCTCTTGCTGTGCTACACCTTGCCAACGTCACCGTCGCCGTGGGCTACAGGACAACGAAGAGGACGTTATGGCGACAGGAGCATCCATGTCCAAGTTCAGTTACACTACAGTCAGCACCATGGGAACCTGCTGAGGAAGATGGATGCAGGCACAACCCAGAAGAGACGGTTACTATGGCAACACAGCACCTCACATCCTTTGTCTTTAAGCAATTTTGTGTTGATGAAGAAAGTAATACAGTGTGAAAACTGGCCACACTGTGTAACAATATAAAGGCTCCACCTATAACTGCTTGTAAGATTGTGTAGAGATTATTTAATAGAAACCTACTGTGTCAGCACTTTTAAAGCTATGCTGATAAAGAAAAAGAAAACACTTATCTTACAGCATAAGCAAATTGCTTGCTTATTTTTGCTGAGAGGACGTGATGTCGGGGCGTATTGCATAATTGTGTGTGTGTGTGTGTGCGTGTGTGTGTGTGTGTAGAGGGTGGCCGTTGGAGTGATGGGCTGTTGAATATGTAATGGGGGAGCCAGGCCTGATTACATGGGAAGTAATGTAGATTAAAAACAGGAAAAGCACTTGCTACCTAAATGATCTATATTTTGGTGTGAGTTGTTATTATTTATGTCTGTAATTGATGGTAATCCACTTGCCTTGTGGACTAAGTGCCTGCTTATAAATGCTGTTAGATTTGCTTACTGTTGATTGCCTCATTCATCACAGACATCACAATCACAGGCAAATTATAACTGGAGGAGTTTGGAAGTGGAGTTGAAAGTCTCAGTTGAAAATAATATAACATCTTCTAAACAAACTGAAAATCTCCTTCAGAATTTAGGAATTTCTTGATGAAGTAGTGGGCTGTGAGCTCTGCACAGCTTCATAGCTCAGAGAAGAACAGCTAAGATAGCAGTTGCTTTACTGCTTGCCTCAAATGTGTTTTGAGTTTTTAGAATTTTTTTTTTTTTTTGTACCACATATGTAGAAGTTAAATGAATTATTTAACATTTTGAATTGTTTCACTTTGTCACTTTAAGGCCTCTAGTTTAATAGCAGTAAATTGGGTAATGCTCCTTTAAATACCCAATTTACTGCTTAGTGTTTCCTCAGTTTCACAGAGGTGCTGATGAAATATCCTGTTACTGCCAGGACTCCCACTTGGCTGTGTGGTGTTACTGATAGAGCATGTTCCGAATATTTCACTTGCAGTGCACAAGTGTGACTGATGCATTGCCGCTCATGACAGCCGACAGCCTCCTCTACTTTATTTGCAGATCATCAAGTTATACAATCAAAGGCAGTACTTACAGTAACCTTTTACTGATACAAATGAAAAAAAAAATCCATAAAGTCTATTGAGTAGAATAAAAAGCATGATACTGCAGTTATTAGATATGATAAGGGACAAAATAGACTGGAATAAAATACATAATTTTTGATAAAGTCACTATGTGTAAAGTCAAAACTGAGTGACAAAATCATGATATAGGAATATCTACAATTTACTGTGATACTATTACTTACTAAGTTAAACGAACAAATTAACTAACTAACTAACTGTGAAATTAGAGGCCAAGGGGCAAAAATATAGTTTATTGATGCAATGCTGCTATCTTAAGTCATGTACACAACATACGACTTCAATCGTGACAAGATGTTTCACCAGGAAGAATCCCTGACGAGTCTATGTGGTCTCCAAACCTACGTTTTTCACCCGTGTCTTGTGCTCTCGGTGGCTGTAGCTTGTTGCCACACAAAACATACTCCAAACTCCAGAATTTCAGTTCTCCGACATGTCCAGACCTTTAGCCTAAGCTAGATATCTCTCAGGTACCTGATGCAATGGTGTGGCTCTCAGATTGGGGCTTTGAATGGTTCACACACAGTGACGAGAGTGAGCACCCACACATACAGGAGTTGTAGACATGTTGGAAAGCATCTGATACAACTGAGTCATTATTTGCTGTAGCTTATCGATAGATCCTCCTTTGCTCACATTCAAGAGTTTCAAAACAGTTAAAAAGATGATCAGGAACACATGAAAAAGTTTGATTGTGCTATATTTGGGAGTTATTGAGCTCACCTGCAGGTTGGCAGCCTCTCGTCAGGCTGTGTCCATCATTCCTGACTCTCTGGCTCCTGGCCTTACACTAATTTTATTAGGACCTCAACCCTGCCAAGCAGACGGATGAGGCTATTTCACTGAGTGAAGCATGATGCTGTCAGTGTCACAATAATAGATGTATGGCCTGCCTTTGTGAGAACTTTTTGTTGAGCATCAAAGGGTGTCAGCAGCTTTTGTGAATTTCATAAAGCTTCTAAGGATTTATTGTGTGCACTGATCTTTTTGCAAAATAGAACTCTTACTGCTCTTCACCGAAGGAAAATGACATTCAGTAAAACAGAGTTTTATCAGCTGACACCTCAATCTGTTGTCTCCATGCCTGGATGTGTTTAGAATACATACTGAAATGTGTAGTCCAGGACATCATACATTTGTCCTCATATACTAATTAATTCATCTCTGATGCTCCTGCTCAACTTCCTTAAATCCACTGAGAGAACTTACAGTAAGACTCACACATGTGCATTGTAGTTATGAGGGATTAGTGACAGTCTGAGCCTCACCCAGCTTTGTCCTTGTCACAGCATACTGACTGAGCTGCCAATATTTGTGTAGAACCCCAGAGGCACAGGTTCATATACTTGCTGACATAGTCCGTCTCCCTCTTATACGGCTCTTTAGATGAAATGTGCTATCTGTCGTTCAGTAATACTGCAGGCACTCACATCCCCTGGCTTTAGACCTGGCTAAACCTTCACATCTCTCAGTATCTAAAGATTTATGCCCCAGATTCTTGAGGTACTTTGAGTATTTTTATTTTTGTGTAACTGTCAGAGGGAAATGTTTGAGTCAACTTCTGGCTGTACAAGATTTAACATATCTTATTAATCCTACATTTAAGGTGAATTTTTGTGTAAACTGTGTTCATAGTTGGTAGTCCAATGATAGACCACATTCACTAATGTGTAGTTTAAATAATGTTAAACTAATCAATCGATTTCTCATTGCAATAACAGAAAAATATTAAAAAAGAACAATTTGGCGACAGCATTTCTACATAGTAATAGCCAACAAAGTTCCTCAATGGTTTGGAAGTATTTTAGGGTGGAGATTTCCTTTAACCATAAAAGTTATTTAGGTAGCTAGCCAGGCATGATATAATGTTATCTAACATGATCTAATGTGCTTTACTGTTAACTAAGCACAAGCACACCAACTATCCTATTAATCTCAATTTACTGTTTTTCTGCAGATATATTGAACGACATTCAGTGTTGTTGCATCTGTAGCTGTAATGTCAATCCACAGGTTCTACATATGGCAAATCATTGTGTTGTTATGAACAATGTAGTCTTTGTATATAAAGATTATTATATTTAGTATCATAGGTAATCTCAACGTGGCTCTGTCGATCTGTGTTTTGAACTGTGCTGTTGTCGTGTATCTTGATTGGCTGTTTGGGAAATGAAGAGTTGATTTGCTGCACACTTTCTAATTGTAATCTAATCTTTGGTTCGTAAGGTGTCAAGTCTTCCCAAATCAGCACAACTCAGTGGTCTCAATGTCAAAGTCGTGTCAATTTGTAACGTGAGTCTATGCCTCTGCTTTGCTATATAACTCTTTTCTGAAACTGGACTTAAACTGAAGGAGGCTTCCTTTGAGTCACAGTTGGCCAGGGGATGGAGGAGGTATGAAGAGTTGAATTTACTTCTAAATTCAATTTTCTTATAAATACGAGGTAATATTAAGTCTGCGCATACTGCAAAACACTGATAACATGCATGGCAGCAGGTCTTTGCATGTCTGGCTCTGACCTAAAAATGCACATATAACAAGTCAGATCCCAGTGGTAGAATTTGCTGAAGACCTCAGCAAAAAGGATTTTTACAGCCAGGAATAAACTTCTCTTTGTAAATATAGCGCCTAACTCAAACACGCCACAAGATTTATACATTTGCTAGTAGCGTTTCCTACATTGTGGAACACAGTCATCTGTTTTGTTGTTTTAGAGTCAGACTTAGAAAACTCTTCTCTGGAGACAAGAGGCTGATTTCCCAATGGTGTTCCTGAGGCTGTTTGATGTTATGACTCTCCCCAACCCCTACACACTTACACAGAATACCAACTCCCATTTAAATGAGGTATTATTGCTCTTGCTGACAGTTTTCAATAAATGAAGGCTTCCCCTTTTGACATGTTTTCAGTATTAATTTGCATTGGTCATACACATCAACGCTAAGTATGATAATAATTTTAATGATAGCATAATATGTAGTTGCTGGATCTCTCATTAGTGTGGAATGTTTAAATAGCAGTAAACAGATTTGGCAAAGAGGAACACATTTAGTCAGTAGAATTAATGTGGCTGTTAAATGGTTGCATTTAAAGAATCTTCAACAACACCTCCAGAAGCTGCTCAGGGGGATAAGATTGGAAGATTGGGGTTTCACTAGACAGTTTCTATTAGTGCTTGTAAATAACTGTGTTTGCTCAGGCTGCTGTAAAAGAGCATAAATGCTCTTCAGGTATTCTATGTTTAAAGGCACAAACATGTGGCATACATTGAGATGTAGTGATGTAATAGGATAATGTATGTTCAAAATGAAAATACAAGCTATAAAAGTCTGGTGTTGAAAGTGTTGCTAAAATATACTAAATATTATAAAGGAGCTAGACATGTCTCTGCCATATTCAAACAAGCCACCAAACATGCAAAATCAAGCCAGTCAGTATGTTTACATGGACACTATACTCAGTTTTTTTTGTTTTTTTTTTGNAAAATCAAGCCAGTCAGTATGTTTACATGGACACTATACTCAGTTTTTTTTGTTTTTTTTTTGTCTGTACTGCAATTCAGACAAAAATGTGGAGCAAAACGAATGCATGGATGGAAATAATAGTATTCTCTCATTCGCTGAATGTACAGTCTTTGACTCACTGGGTGATGCAAACTGCATTGCTTGCGCCATTGGATCATTTCAGATTACAATTTCATGATCTACTCTGGGTACAACCACATCGATTTATGCTGATTTCAACCTGAGTATGCTGTTTACATGACATTAAAAAAACAAAACAAAAACACATTGCCTTACAAACATACATAAACATATTGAGTGATTGGGTCTTTATAATCTGACAAGGTTTTACTCAGTCCTCTGATCATCATGCTGCTCCTGCTACCTCTCCTCCATGCTACACTCTGCTATTACTGGTTTCATCAATTGATTTCTCCCTCCACCATCTATTTCTAATTTCTTGTTGTAATGTTTGGGGGCAATGTCAGCTCTTTCCTGGTGCATTATATGTACTCTACTTCTCAGTGATATGCATCTGCTGAGGTTTGAGTCATTAGTTTATTGTTTTCCCCCACCAAATCTGTCATTACTGGTTGGTTTCTGAGAGTTGCATCCTCAAGAGCAGAGCAAATTCCTCAGAATTAAAGTGTATAACCATTTATTACAATAAACAATCCTAAATCATTTGACAAAAATGACCTGTGCTCAAGGAGGATTTCTGATGGTGAATGATTGGGTCATTGTCCAGCTGTGTTGTAGATGTAGCCAGGTTGATTGTTCATGAAATTCCGTGCAAAGATCATATTTGATGAGCAAATTTGCCTGACTTGGCAGCGATACCATATGAAATCTGCTTAGCATTGATAAGGCGATAACAACAATTGGCTCTCAAAGGCAAATAAAACTCCCTGATGATGGTTATTACTTTCAGCCCACCATTTTTGAGCTGGTATGGGATGGTTAGGCTGGTTTTAAAGTAGATGTATCACTGGCAAAGCAAGTAACATTAATCTTAGGTGTTCCCTTTTAACTAATTGTACGTACACACTGCTTATAAAATGAAGAGCCACTTTCTTGCACAACAAAGCTTTCATTGCTTCCTGACAGACCAGGCGATAATGAAACCATGTGCAGGCTGTGACACGCATCTTTGTTGTCGAGTCCTTGAAATGAGCAGAATAACAAGTTGAGAGCACATGTGCAGCAAAATGTGGTGGGAATTCTATTTTAATTTAGTCATCATGATGTAATATAATGAATGTGTATTAGTGATTCCAGGCATCATATGATCCATGTGGACTGTACAAATAATATTGTGGAACATTATGGTGAAGATTAAACATCGTGCTATCTGAAGCTAAAACATATTGTTTCATTAGTGTTGATGTTCGCTGTATCTCTGGTGGATTTATGATTAGGACAACTATCATGATATTAATGTCAGTCATAATATTTGGATATGTGAGGTAACACTAGCCCTCTGTAGGCAATGCAGATATACTATAAGTGGCACCCAGCCTATAATTGTATTCATATATAAGCTAATTTTGTATTTGTGCACATCATGCTCCTTAATATAGAAATTATATGAAATCATGTGTATATGTTATGTTGTATAAAGAAAAAAATCTGATCTTTTGTGCTTTGTTTTGAAGCAGCTTAGAGCTTGTTTAGCCTGTAGATTGATAAGTGATGAGCAGTGATGAACAGTACAAGAAGAAGGGAAAGGCACATTTAGATCTACTTAAATGGTCATAGTTGCCAGGCCACCATTGCCTTAAGTGTGTTTTGGGTGTTTCAGGATGCCAAAGTGGGCATGTGTCTATGTGTCATACATCCATTTGTATTTCTATGTGTGTACATCTATGAGTCTCTTCAGAGGTGAAGTGAGAGCTGAAAATGAAAGCATAGCGCAGTGTCAATTAGCAAACCATGGGGAAGAATACTGAAAATAGCAACAAATATTCAGGGTCAGCTTGAATATGTGAACCTCGAGCTTCATGTGTCTTTTCTGCAACACTGACAACTGTGAGGAAAAAAATCTGTGAAAGTACGTGGTGTGGTTTTCTTTGCACCTGTCTGTCTTGACAAGTGTTTTGTGCTGCTACATCACTGTAAGGCCTTGACATGTTTACTTGTGGTGGAATGTTTAGTTCCTTTGCTGGTTCATATGCTCTCGATAGAGGATGTTCAGTGGGTCAGTCTGTCATGTGATGATGCAGACTAATGGCTGTTATGATTGTTATAGCTACAATTTATTGTTTCTGATGTGGCAGACAGGAGAAATGTTCTGTCTCTCAGCACAAAGATCTTCTGCTTAATATTTGGTCTTTGTATATATTTCAAATATGGAAAATGTATGTGTGTGTGTGTGTGTGTGTGTTAAAGAGAGCAACATTTGTAGAGGGACATTTTGTGCTACTTGTGATTTGTTAATGTTGAGACTTTATGCTTGTCACTGTGGTTCACTAAAATGATGCTGCTCATGTCTGACTTATGCAGACATCTGTCCTGATGTGTTGGTCTCTCTCTCAATCACATATAAAAACTATATTAAACTGTATGTACAACTACTAATATTCTGATGGTAGCACTTAGATTTTTCTTTTTTTGCATTTAATATTTAATTCAAATAAAGCTTCTATGTATACTTATGTCCAGTCTCATTATTACCAAGGCTCTAAGAGGTGTTTTCTCTAAAGGTGTCTATATGGTTAGAGTTGGACTTGAATTTTCCCTGTTGGTTTGATTTGTTTAGGTAAGTCTGAACTCAGCAATCACACTCAGGCGTGAACCAATCTCTGGGGCGGTTCGTTAGTGGTGGGAACATGATCAGAAAAAATTTTAAATCAGCTGCAAGACATGCTTTGAAAGTGTTAACATACTTTTATATAACATGTCATCAGATGAACATGTTGAAGGTTAGCATGTAATCGTATGTACTCGATATGGGCTACATTCTTCTGTTCAGTTGTTTGAAAGTAACATGTCTTCTTTACATAATGTGAAGCCAAATGCAGTTTTCGAGGCGTTGCCTTAATGTGCATTTAATTTTGACGTTCTGCTGTTGTTTTGCATGGTACATCAGTATGAGTATAACTGTGCCATTGCATGCCAGTTCTGTCATTGTTCCACGTATGGACATACAGAAACTTCCTGTTGTGATTTTATTGCTCCTGCCCTGGTACATTTCTGACCAATGATGAGAGAGAGAATTCTCACATGGGCTGATCTATTTTATTCATTTGATTTTTTTTTTTTTTTTNTTTTTTTTTTTTTTGGAAATTTTAGGTTTGAAAAGTAGTGTGCTAGTAAGTGTTGCACTAATAGATCCAAGACTCTACTGCATTTACTGCATTGATCTATAATCAGTTACCAGTTTATTAGGTAGAATTTATTAGTTATCTATTTTTTTTTTTTTTTTTNTTTTTTTTTTTTTTTTAGGTAAAATTAGCTAAAATAAATCCCATAAATCATACACAATATGATACAATACTATGAAGCTGAACCACTGTACAAAGACTGAATATGACAGGCTTCAGAAAGGTAGGTTTTATTGCTAATGTTTTTTCTGCATTAAATTTAACTCGGTGTGCTTAATTAACCGATAACACTCACACTCTTTTGCGCTTTTCATGTGTATGAAATTCAACTTGGAGAGAAACATATTGCAGTGAAATGAACAACAAATGCAGTCAGATACACTCCTTTTCAGTTTCTCATGAGGTGTGTGGCAAACAGTTCAGCTCTTCCAAGCACATTTAGAAAAGTCTAAGCAATGCTGAAATTTGAGAAGACAGGGTCCATGGGAATTGTGTCCCATTGACACGTTCCCTTCCTTACTTGGTAGCCTAGAGTGGTTCTTAATGGAAACTAACAGAATATTTATGCAATGTAAACAGTTTCTGTACAGCCTCTGGAAACATCAACAGTACCTAAATAAAAATCTATATCATGTGCTTTAAAATAACAACTTGGCCTTAATGGACAAGGAAATATACAAAAATGACAGATCATTCCATCACCTGCAGTGATGAAAATCTTCAGTGAGAACCAGGTGCTCAGACTTGTGCTGCTAGCATAATTAGCATGAATTTGGAAATACTTTCCAAACACAGCATTTTCATTGAGATAAATTAACAGGGCATATGAAGAGGCACTCACTGGGAATTAGGTGTGATTATGATGGACGATAAAAGTTCTATGTAACAGGTGACAGTATCGATTAACAGAGCACTTGCTGTCAATATTGTGCCTTGACAACGATTAACACTGCCCCACTAATCCATGAATGAACAAGGTTTCAATTCAGAAATCAATGTGCCGTCAGGGATGGGTTCAGGAGTGAAGACTCAAATGCAGGCTCAGGCAGATTAAGTGAAAAAACAGTCTTTAATTTCTGTCCAGGCAAAATAACAACGGATGGTGACTCAGAATGAATTTACAGGAATCAGGCAGATAATTCAAAAGGCAGGCAGCAACAAAATAGAAAAATCAAACCATAAAGGCAGAAAAAACCAGGAGACAAGGCAAACAAGACAATCCGGCAGAAAACAAAGGAACCCAGGTTGTATAAATATTGAAGAGGTGATTAACTGATAGAACACAGGTGATGTAGAAAACTGGTGGGAAACTAAACAAAAACCGGAAGTAAAGCAAACTAGACAGCAACAAAACCAAGACTACAAAATAAAACAGGAAGTGACCAAAGAACAGATCATGACATGCTGGATTTTGTGACTCCTACATGTGAATGATGACTCTGATCTTGGCACTCTCAAGGGCAAAGAATTGTGGCCTTCTTGTGTACGACTTTGTCTTTAAGGAAGAGACAATATACAGTATGTCTTGTTTAGACATAAAGCACTTTATCATCACAGTATCATCAATGGCAGGTTTTGTTGGTTCCTAAGCAGCAGCTCACCATCTAAAATACAACAAATTGACTACTTGGATCATTAGCTATTATTAAACTGATGGAACATCATTGTTCCATCAGGTTGATGGAATCCAAAGCCAGTGATCCTAGAAACCCTGAAAGAGCCATTTCCAACAATAGCCATTACCTCCTGCACATACTGTAATCACCACCCCAAAGCAGTCAGAGTATGCAAGGTCGAAGGTCACATACTGCCTAAACACGTTCCTTGAAGCGGGGCTGGGGCAGATCACAGCAGAAAGGAAACTTGTTTCTGTGTAATGGCAGTGAAAACACAACCTCTGACCACCATCGCTGTGCCTCTTTGTCTATCAGACTGTTTTGGTGTTCAATAATCTTTTCAATTTACCATGTAGGCAAATACATCTGTAAGATAAATGTTTGCTACTGTACTGCATTGGAATATCACAGTACATCCCTCAGCTCTATACATATACCTTCAACAAAATCCCATTACGTTTATTGTATGTGCAAAATTATTGTGAAAGACAGATTTATCACCCCTGCTTTGCTTCTTTCGTCACACTAGATGGTGGATGATATACACCTGATGTCTTGTATCACCAAATTGAACATCAAGACTAAGCAATGCTTTGCCTTTGCTTGGCCTTGTTATTACACCGGCAAGAGTCATAATTCATACTTAAATGATCCCTCTTGAATGTCAGCTTTTACAAGGGAGTGATAACACCTGTAATTGGGAGACATTCTGTATCCTGTAATGCGGCTCTGTAATATTACTGTATGATGAAAAAAATCATACCCCATACCTCAGGAAGCGAAGTGCATGCAAAGTTTTGTTGTGCTTTGCATATACATTTCTACATACTGTATCACACATAATGCATTAATTTTTGTAGTGTAATAAATTAGGCAGTATGTGTTGAAATGCCACAGATGCAAAAGTTAAAGTACCCACCTTTAGAAATTGATCCATGGAGATAGTCCTTTACTTATTAACATATTGACATCATCATGGAACACATTTCAATTTCCCTGCACACTTGGTTAGACACCCCTGAATTACAAGAGGAATGTTTGTTCCGAACTTGGCAAACTGTGGGTGTTGCCAGCTCAGGCTCAATGTAGCTGGTTAATCAGAAAGAGCAGGCTTTTTCAGCAGGTGGCATTGAAGAGACAATATGAATACAAATACGAATACAAATATGAATATGATATACTTTATTGTCCCCATGAGGAAATTTGTCTTGGACTCAAGTGCTGCACAGTTATAATTGCCTCCTTAGTAATCACACCCAAAATCNAAATTTGTCTTGGACTCAAGTGCTGCACAGTTATAATTGCCTCCTTAGTAATCACACCCAAAATCATATATTGCACAAATTACACATATCGCACAAGATTACGTATTGCATCAAATTACACATATTACACGTAACACATATTGCACCTACACAACCAGATAAAAGCATCATGAAGCTATTGCACAACCCCATGGCCTTGGCCTCAGTCAATATTAACAATACCTAAAACAGCCTGTTCACTCAGTGTGCACAGTGGTGCTGTAGCAAAAGGAGATTAGAAGTGGATCAGTGTTTTGTTTTGTTTTTTTGTTTTTTTGCATATTAAAGCATTGCAAACATTTCAAAATAGACCCATAAATCAGGGTTAAGAACGTGAAAACCATATAATATGTCCCCTTTAATGAATTAAAAGGAAGTTAATAAAAAGCTGAATAAAACTATAAAAATGGAGTCCAACTATGAAAACTCCACGTGCATCACACTAGTCACAGATTCAGCATTCACATGAGCACACCCCTTACCTCCCCTACTAAATGCAATGAAACACAGGCAGTCAGATTCCTTGCATGTTCTTTATTATTATGTTTATTTATTGTTCAAAAATAAATAATAAAAATAAATACATAAATAAATAAAAAAAAAAAAACAATTACAAAAAAAAAAAAAANAAAAAAAAAAAAAAGATTATTTGGCCAAAGGAACTTGAGTCTGATGTGTAAATACTATGCTGAGACTTAATGTCATGTAGCATCGACCTGAAGACTGCAGTCTTTAGCAGTAACCATACGAGTGTGTGGTGAAGCTCGGCTCAACAGAAACCCCTTTGAACAAAGGTCATGATGTGGCCCTGCCTCAAGTGGAAAGAGCGTTAAGACACAGCGGGGGGCTTTAGTCCCCTCCTCCTAAAAATGGACACAGTCACATCCATCATCTGTACTGGAGCTATTGATGAGTAATGGCTGTTACTTTGTGAGCTGAGCCCCATGGACAGACATAATCGCTACCTCTAACATTCTTTGTCTTCTATATATGACTGCAGGCAGACTTGAGGCATTAATGGTACTACATATCTATAGTTAGGCTTTTGCTGTATGATGGTCGCCATTTAAAACAGCATATCACTCTGTCTTTTCATTCTCAACAGTTTCACTGGTTCTGACTACTTTCACTCAAAATTGTTTCTTAAATAAGCAAACATGATTTTAAAAAATCATACAATTTTTTTTTTTTTTTTACATGGTGGTGGTGAAAGTGATTGCGTTTGTTGTTTGAGATGGCTTTGAAACCATAGTTAAGTCAAATACTAGCTCAATACCACCTTTACATCCACTGTGCTCAGATGTCACTGGCATGGATCCCATATTTTTTCAGATGATCACAGCTTTACACCCCATGCCCTAGGCACTTTTTTTTTCAGTGCCTTGAGGTCATTTCTTAATAGAAACATTAATAGCTCCTCATTCAAAGAACTGATACATCTTGTTAGCTTTGTTACATTATACACCACATCCTACTGATGAAGATTAGGAACACAGAGATTACCCATTTCAAAGATTCAGCTCTAATGAGTGATGGAGTGACCCTTCACACTGATTTAAAAGCTGTCAAACAACTCTCCAGAATGAAGTCAAGTGTGGTATTCTTAGCAAATGCCATCACTCTTTGTGCAGAGAGCACAACATAATTATAAAACCATAGAGTGGAAGCAAAGGCTAAAGCCTCCTTTATTGTTGCTGTGATGTGACATTTTCAGCACAGATCATTTGGGATCATTCTGTTTTGAAAATTGCAGGGACTTTGTGCTTAATCATTTTGCACATGGTCTCATCTTCTACCTTGCCGTTATTGTGGCTTCTTTAGAATGCTTGAGATTGTATCTGTTGATTTTGTGGAAGATTTTAATCTATGATTTTTATGGCTTTATTAATGCCCTGTGTTTAATGTCTTATGTTTCATTATACACTATACTGCACACCCAATTTCCCTTTGGGGACAAATAAACTTAAACTGAAACTTAAAATTGAACCACTGTTGACAAAATGTTATTTAGCACATTTATACTGAAAGAAAAAAAGCTCAAAGCAATGCAATAAAATTGTGCTAACTAAGTTAACAATTGAAGAACAGTCAATCCAATACAGTTAACATGCCTGCTTAACTACAACTTAGCCATTATTTTTTGTAATGCTGTTGTAATTGAGACTCACCAGAGAGCATCTAAAATGTGGTGACAAACTGTCATTATGACTTACTTTGTTTCATTTAGAGAGTACAGTAAGAGGATATATTAATCAAAGCTACTGTTGTCAGATTGTTTTATTGTATTTTATAATATAGTATTTATAATTTTATCTTTTATGGTTGATCTTTGCTTTCACTTCTTGTTTCTCAATGAGTTGTTTCAGTAATGAGAAACAACTCAATACGTTCAATAATCTCAAAATATGAACACGATTTATTTTTTTTCAATACAATTTATTTTTCAAAATAACAAAAAACAATGAGCAGCAACAAAAATGGAATGAGCAGCAATTTCTTTCTCTGGGATGCTTTTCTTTTTTTATATGTGTTAAATACACAAGACCAAATGTGTAAATGAGACAGCTTTGGACTTGTAAATCATATTTTATGCATTTTTGACAAAGCTATGCTTTTTGTGCTGAAAGGCAACTGCACTTGTTGTTTGGGCTTGATGCTGTTTCACCACTTCATCAGTTCTTGTGACTGCAGGATCATCCCAGCCATTGTAATGTAGCAAGTCATTTAGACCTTAATATCATATAAGACTTGCTTAGGCCTCATGAGATGCTGCAGTGAAATTTTACCCATTTGAAGATATATTTTCAGTGCTAGCGGCAATAGTGGCTGAAGTAGCAGGATTACTCAAAAAGTAATTAACCAATTTTGACACTACGTAGAAGTGAGGACCAAGGAAAAGCTCATTCAATCTCTGGATCCAGAAACAGATCCAGGAATTTAATAAAAAAGAAAAATTCTTAACACTGCTAATTGCATTTTTTTTCTTCAATATTTGTCAACTGCTTTAAAAATTATTTAAATTTGAATGAAAAAAAATTTGGTAAATGGCCATGAAAGACTATCAATTGGTGAAATTTGGTTCAAAGCCAGGAAAAGATTACAATCTGGAGGACTAAAATAAATCCTCATGGAATAAATCCTCATGGAATCCTCAGCAACAAATAGCACTGGCAACAGCCAACAGAATGAAATGATGCAAACAATTTTGATATATCTTTAATGTTATGGAGATAAATCCAGAAAAAAAAAATCCTTTTTACTATAGTTTCTTTCTGTTTAGCCTAGTATTTATTTTTTTATTTTATTTTTTTTTTAAATTAATTTCTCAAATGATTATAGAATTAAATCATAATGAGTAAGTTCAGGGCACATAAAATAAATAATATTAAGAATATTTAACCTAGTATTATATTATTCAACAGATTTGGGCTTGTTCTTTCTTGGCAGAGGTATGGGCCTTAATGGCTTATTTCCTGTTTTATAAATAGATATTACTAATTTATTCAAATAAGTATTTGGTTAAAAATTCCCATTCTTCTTTGAGATACAGTAAAATCAGGCAAAGAGTCACAAATACACAAACAGGCAGGCAGGTTGATGGATGAAAACTAGCAGGCTCATAATCAGGCAGGCAAAAATATGCACAAAGCAAGCAACATAATGACTAAAACCAGCCCAGCACAGCAGCCAACAAACCCCTCAGAGTACAAATTAGACACACACAAAGCATTTACAGAGAGGCTTTCTTTCTGCAGATTTGTTTTAGAATGGAACATTTCAGCAGTCAACTTCTGTAACATAGCAACTACAGTAAATCAGGAATAAAAATGGAAATTACATCTTTTGTTTGCGTCATTGTGGTGGGATGGGAGTCTTTATACAGACATGGTTTTCTGCAGCTTCACGCATAAGTGTTAATTTCTGCCATTTATCCCAAAGTGAATACATATGCACATCAGCAAGCTAAAGCTACCAACAGTTTTTAGACTAAGCTAACTCATCCCACAAAAAAGTAATTTGGTTAATTTGGTTTAGTAATGAGGTTATTTGCTGGGTCTATCTTGTTGAATTTCACAAGCCTTTTCTCAGCTTATCATACAGAAAGACCCTGATTGCATCCAAACACCTGGTGAAATCCATCATCCAGATTACAAATGCTTTGTTTATGTATCTTCCCTTAATGAATAGCTTTTCATGTTTATATAGCAAAGTTTAGTAGCTTGATTTTTACAACATGCAAAAGAATTCTGGTTTCAAACAGGCTAACTGCACTGTTAGAAGGTGACGTGTGCATATTTGCTTACTAACCTGGCCTGGGCTCTGCTCTCACATGAGAAGAAAGTTAGACTGTCTCCTTAAAATACAATCAAAATTATCAGTAAAAGTAAAGACATACATAAAATATATGAATAAATTCTATAATATATGCACAATGTATTTTTGACAATGAAATGTGTGATTTGAACACTTTCTTGTAGAATAAAAGGCTAATAGCACTGGACATTCTAATGGGGGAGCAGAAATAAAAGACAGCAGACTGTGGTAAAGAATGGAGGGACAGAAGAATACAAACTAGAGGCATAAGGGGGTGGGTGGTCAGTGACTTTTTTCATCTCCTCTTGCCTAATTGCCACAGTAAAAGACAGGATGAAAAATGGACAGAGTGCTCTGGAGAGCCACGGAAATAGAGACAGGGTGTATTTTAATGCAGGGTACAGCATTTCCACAGTGCTGATGAAGCTCCATATGGATATTATTACCACATGGCTAAAAGCCCACCTCAGAGAAAACTGCCCTCCCTTATTTCCCAAATGTCTACCTAATGAAATCATTTGTGATAAGCTTGTGCATTTGAGAATGACAGAATAATCAACAATATCTTTTGTTCATTTGCAAAGTTAGGTAATTGATAACCATTTGGCAATATAGTACCTTATAGTGCTGTTTAAATCAGATTTTATTTTAAATCTTCCTAAGACGGTGCTCTTAAAATATCTTAAGATTTTAATTTTTGAGTGGTTTAGTCTAGGAAACATGAAATAAACCTGTAATTATCAAAACAGGGATATTCAGTCAAAATAGAGCCTTTGTTGATGTGAAATAATTTAAAAGGCCACAACAAACCTGCTCTAAAATCAAAAATGGTTTGGCTTTCTATAACCTTCATTAAGTCACTGATTGAGAGAACTAAAGAAAAATCAACCACTTTTCAGAAATTCTTCACAATGGAATTTACAGCTGGTATGCACATAGCAAATCAGCTAGCTGAGCCTATGACATTCACTCTTCTAATAAAAAAGTCCTGATGGATTGGATGAGAATCAAAGGACATTGGCTCATTCATGTCTTTAGCTGTAGTTACATCAGAATTAACCAGTCAGCTGAACTAACATCAGTAAGCAACAGCTTCTGGTCCAATTTATTTAGAGAGTGAATATAAGTGTGTGCTTACTCAGTAAAACTGGACACATTTATTGTTCATGTAATAGACTCTTCATTGTTATATCTTAAAATTACAAGTGCAACAGTAGATGTCCATTTAGTATACAGTAGTATACTAAATTTCGCATTTCAGACTTTATTGCAAAAATACATTCTGTAACAAAGGCTAGTGGAACAAGCTGAACAAGAAGTTCTGCAGGACTTCCACTTGTTATAATGTGAGCTTTAGAAAACTTTCTGGAACGTTGTCTCCAATTTGTCAAAACCATCATCATGCACACAGTTGATTTGTAATTGCTGCTGTAGTAATTTTTTCTACACAAATTCAACAACCAGTCAAGTTCTCTTGGTGTAAAATGATCCTTGTTTTTCACACCTCTTTACTCTGTTTATAATCATTACGATTCTTGATCATTAAATGGAATAACACAACTCATGTTCACTCATTTAATTTAATCCCAAATTGAGATTTCATTTTAATATGTGAATGCCACATTTCCAGAAGTGAAGTTCAATTGTCTCCTAATGAGTATACAGTCTGCCTCACACTCTGAAACATACAGCATGTGCAACATTTGTCTCATTTCAGCAAAGGCGGCTCTCCTAACGGTGTAGTGGGTGACGTAGAAACATAGGAAGGTTTTTGTGCACACCTGCTAATGTGACAGATGGTGACCTTTTGATTGTGTCACCAAGCTAAAAGGACATCTCTGCTGTGAGAAGGTTAAAGTGCATTGCAGTCACAGCCGCCATCGTCAGACAGGTCATGTGATGGAAAGATTGATGAATGGGATTATCAATAGACTGGCCACCATAGGTCACAGGGTTTGTCTGGATAATATCACTCAGCCCATTTGTTTAATGAAGCGCTGCTTTCTCGCTGTGAAATAAATTGGGGAATCTCTGCAGAGGTAACAGTAATACTATCACTATAAGGAGTGGGCAATACAGCTTTAAGCTAATATCATGATAGCTCATGGTATTTCTATGATGACGACATTCTTGACAATATAAAAAAAAACTCACCTCTTTGGGCAATGCTTTATTGGAGCTTGCAGAAGTAAACAGTAAACTGTGAAAATGCAGTAAAAAATTAGTATGTATATATACAAGTTGGCACAGTAGAGGCTTTCCCTTCAGTAAAAGTAGAAATAATAACTAAATCTTATCATATTTTTATTTGTAAACATACTCAAATTAACTTTATGCTAGTCTTCAATACTGTACAAAACAGAAAAAGTACCACTAAACAAAATGCACCTGTAAACAGCAATCCAACACAAGAGAAATTATTATCGATCTGTCCCACAAATTTCATCCAAATCCATCCATAACTTTCCATATATCCTGCTAACAACTAAACAAACAAACAAACACCAGCAATCACAAAATCTCTTTGGCAGAGGTAACAATCAGGCATATTTATNAAACAAACAAACAAACACCAGCAATCACAAAATCTCTTTGGCAGAGGTAACAATCAGGCATATTTATCCCATGATTCTATCAATAGGTACAATTTATTCTAGTCCTTCCAGTCATTTTGTTGCTTCCTCACATTACGGCAGAACATGGAGTAGTGGTTTGCTCTGTTGCCTACCAGCAAGAAGGTTGTGGGTTTGAAGCCCTTTGCTGGCTGTGGTACTTGTTATGCCGAGGATAAGTCAGGGATTGATTTATTTTTTTTGAAAGAGAGAGAGAGATAAGACCAAGACAAATTTTTGCCAACCTTATTCAGCCTTATGTATTCTCATGAGCGCCCTTCTCGTCTCTTTCTGACTGGTTATAAGAGGGTCAATGTCCTCGTTCCAGTATATTAAACCTGAAGGTTAAATGGTAAAAGCTGAGGAATGCCACTTTGACTTTTCATCTTGAATATCCAATTACATGAACAGCAACCAAATCAAATTGAAATTTAATTAATGTCCAGGGATATACATATAGACAGGCACACAACAAACATGCACATTAAAATGTATGCATGTATACGTGTGCACTTTGATGTAAATACCCCCACATGCATGTTCACACACACACACACACACACACACACACACACACACAGAGAGAGAGAGAGAGAGAGAGAGAGAGAGAGAGAGAGAGAGAGAGAGATCCTAATTTTGGTAAGGAATTCATCTCATCCAAATAGTTAATGGCAATTACTGATATCAGCTGTACCTAACTCCTAATGATGAATGACAGCCTGAAAGAGGGAAGAAAGGAAGATGGGAAAAGGAGCAAACAGTATGGCTGTGTAGGTTCTTGTCTTTGTAAATGACTGCAAACTCATTCCTTACCAATTGGTGGCGGTAATGCACCCTTTCTTGTTTGCCAACCGCTATAAAACCTTAAAAAAAAAAAGAAGAAAAAGCCCTAGATTGACCGGTAACTGTCAGTCATTCAAGTTGTTGTATGTGGGCAGAAGTTGTGATTCGCGGAGTTCATATTTCATTTAAAACACTCTCAGTTTCCCGTAAATTGGCATAGTATGTTATAAAAAGGCCATAACTAATCCTTAATTAACACTGCATAGTTGTTTTTAAATTCTCTAAGCTGTTTTTTCCTTATTTCTCTGCTTCTATGTGTTATTAGCTTGAGCTCAGAGAGGAGCGTAGGCGTTTCAGTGCTCTGTTGAAATGCGCGCGCGGCCGGCGACAGCCCCCTCGCGCGAGTACAACCAACCTTTAAGCTAAAGATAAAGCTAATGCTAGTGGTGCTACATGTGAAAGCAAGTCAAAACAAAAAAAAAAGCAAGTCTGCAGCTTTTCAGAATTGCACCCTAAGTCGGCGGAACAAGGTATGTAATATTTGTTTTTAATTACATCTTAGGGGCTGCAGTTTGTGTTTACTCAACAATGTTGCGTGAAGTTAGATTTTCTGATGCCGGAAATGTTTTATATGCTAAATGAGTGGCACTAAATTAAAAAAAAAAAAAAAAAAANAAAAAAAAAAAAAAAAAAAAGTCGTACTAAATCCTTCATAAGTATTTGTAAGTATAAGCTTCATTATTTGAGTTGTTTAATAAGACTTTAGTGTTAGTAATTATGACACTATTTATAATTAGAATTAGCTTAGAACTTACTACATTAAACGTAAAGCTAATGATTCAAGATTCAAAGTTTTAATGAGCAACAATTTATGTTTGGGATGCTAAAGTGCTATCTTTGGTTTGTATTGGTTCTTTTATATATATAGATATAGTTTTGATGGTGCTGTGATATTGGTTGAGGATCCCTCAGGAATTCTCTGCTGTGATTTTGATGCTGAGGGCCTTACATTCTTCTCTGTCTGCCTCTGATGCTGATAAGACCCAGAGCGGAATGCTAACATGCTAATCAAGGAGTGAGACTTCTTCTTCTTTTCCTTTCGGCTTTCCCTTCAGGGGTCACCACAGCGAATCATCTGCCTCCATCTAACCCTATCCTCTGCCTCCTCTTCTCTCACACCAACTAACTTCATGTCCTCTTTCACTACATCCATAAATCTCCTCTTTGGTCTTCCTCTAGGCCTCCTGCCTGGCAGTTCCAACCTCAGCATCCTTCTACCGATATGTTCACTATCCCTCCTCTGTACATGTCCAAACCATCTCAGTCTGGCCTCTCTGACTTTATCTCCAAAACATCTAACATGCGCTGTCCCTCTGATGTACTCGTTCCTGATCCTATCCATCCTCGTCACTCCCAAAGAGAACCTCAGCATTTTAGTCTCTGCTACCTCTAGCTCTGCCTCCTGTCTTTTCCTCAGTGCCACTGTCTCTAAGCCATACAACATCAAAGAGTCAAATAGTCACATAGTCAAAAAATCAAAGAGTGAGACTATTGATACCAAAGGGAAATCAGTGGTTAATTTAGCACTGAGCAAATCAGGCACAGACACACAAACCGGAATACAGGACTGTTTATGCTCACATGATCACACAACATGCAAGCAACAATCAAACACAACTATTTGCTAACACACTTTGATTTATCTACAACCTGTTGTTGCAAGCTGACTAAAACTTTAACAGCCACTCCATATAACAACTTTGCAATAGCTAAAATATGAAAATGACAATTATAATGCAGCATATGAGTCCATAAGGTCACTGCCTAACTTATGGTGCTTTATTAGCACATAATGGCCTGGCAATTAACTTGCATGACAAGTGAGTCTGGGTGCCATTTTAAAAATTAAATATTAATATGTGCTTTCTGCTTCAGACATGAAAGATCAACCTTCAGTTAACCTTTCAGCTGTTCATCTCATTTGAGCACTTCCTCTGGTCCTTAGTGATGCAGATTACTGAGTGTTGTTTTATGGTCGCACTGCAGGTTGAGAATTCAGGTAATGAAATCTGTCAGCACTTGTTCCTGGCTTCTCCTTGTTCTTCACTGGAGGCAGAAGCAGTGCAGAGATGAAACAGGAAAGGCAGCAAAGATGCAATGCCACCAGTTAATTTCTCCTGTTTGATTTAATAAAATGCTACAGCTGTAGTGCGGCACGGTGGCGCAGTGGTTAGCGCTGTTGCCTCACAACAAGAAGGTCTTGGGTTTGATTCCCGGCTGGGGCAGGGCCTTTCTGTGTGGAGTTTGCATGTTCTCCCCGTGTCGGCATGGGTTCCCTTGGGGTGCTCTGGCTTCCTCCCACCTCCAAAGGCATGTATGTCAGTTGAATTGGGAACTGTAAATTGCCTGTAGCGGTGAATGAGAGTGTGAATGAGTTTGTCTGTCTCTGTGTCAGCCCTGCGATAGACTGACGATCTGTCCAGGGTGTACCCTGCCTCTCGCCCTATGACTGCTGCGATAGGCTCCAGGCCCCCGTAACCCTCAATAGGACAAACGGGTTTAGAAAAAATGGATGGCTACAGCTGTATGTTTTGTTTTGTTATTCTTCTCTTTGCCCTTTTTTCATTCTTGATAGCTTGTATAGTATCTATAAGTTAACTTGCTCACAACTGAAAATTTAAAAATAACAGGAATAGAATTTGCCGTGGTTCCTTTTCACTTAAGATTTCCTCATACTGTATATGAGCAACATACCAGTATCTTGCATTTCCATTTTGACTTAAATGGTTTGTTAAGTGGATTTCATTATCTCCAACTGCAACCGCATGTAGTGTAAAATTAAAACCCAAATTTTAATGTAGAAATATAGCAATTTGATTTTTATCTATGGTAGAATGACTCCATTAGTTGGCTTTTTAGCACATTAAACTTGATTAGCCAGGAGAGAGAGAGAGAGAGAGAATAAAAAATAGATCAACAGGCTTATGTCATATGATTATAATCTGCATAACCTGAGTGTCTGAAGAAAGATAAAACAGTGTCATACAGTGTGATTAAATTGGTATCATAGAGACCAGGGCAGATTTGTATTAAGCAATCAGGTTGCTTTTAACACCTGCGGCTCCTGTTACAGAATTACTTACAGTAGGTGTCAAATCATTTGATTATCTTGCTATATTTAATTTAATTTAAATTGCCTTGTTATTTGTGTCAGCCAGTGTGTTGAACTGTAACTGCTGGCAACTTACATTGAATTGATACACTCTTTAAAATGAAGGAATTTAATTACAGTCTGGGGGAAAATGATAATTTGATAATAATAATGGAGGGCCAATAGAAACATGATGGAAAATATGTGAATGGAAGGACGGAGGCCAGCCTGAAGCTGTGGTCAATTTTTGTTTGAGTAAAAGAAAGAACTGAACCTCTGAAAGTTTAACTAACGAATATTTGCCCAAAGTTGTAGTACACTCTAAGCCATATACACCAGGGACTGTTTAAGTACCATTCAAGTACCATTCAAGTGGCGGCATGGTGGCTCAGTGGCTAGCACTGTTGTCTCACAGCAAGAAGTTCCTGGGTTCGATTCCTGGCCGGGGCAGAGCCTTTCTGTGTAGAGTTTGCATGTTCTCCCCGTACTTGCGTGGGTTTCCTCCACCATCACAAAAACATGTATAGGCTAGGTAATGTTTGTGATATATGTTGGGACCTCCTCAAAAATGACATGGTACATCTCAAGGGGTTTATCCTAATAAAATAAAAAAAAGTGCATCGGTAAACAAACACTTATATCCTTAAGGTGGTCAAAATGATCTCAAATTAAAACTCTACTCAATTACAATTCTAGCTTTTGCTATCTCCTATTTAGATGATTACCTTTTAGCATTTTAACAAAACACATTACTACCACTGAGAGATCAAAAATGAGCCATATGAAAATGATCCGGTATGTAACCAGCAGCTCTAAGTACTTCATGATGACGGGTCAGTGCAATGGGATGGTAGTTGTTAAAGCTATGCACGGCTGACCTCTTCGGAGCAGGAATAATGGTGGTGGCTTTGAAGCAGGTAGGGACAACAGCCTGTTCCAGGGAGATGTTAAAAATGTCTGAAAGGACACCTGCCAACTGGGCTGCACAGTCTTTGAGCACCCGGCCAGGGATGTTGTCAGGTCCAGGGGCTTTACGTGGGTTGACTCTGGCAAGGGTTTTCCTCACATCAGCCATGCTCAGACTGAGCACCTGCTCCCCCAGAGGAGGGGGTCTCTTCCTGCCTAGCATATTGTTTGTGGCTTCCAAGTGCACATAGAAGTTATTGAGCTGGTTCAGAAGGGAGATGTCACCTTTGTCACCAGTGCTTGTTGTTTTGTAGCCAGTAATGGCCTATATGCCCTGCCACGTGCACCTGGTGTCCTTGATGTTGCAGAACTGCCCCTGGACTCTTTGTGCATAGGCCCATTTCATCTTCCTGATGCTGCGGGAGAGATGTGCTCTTGCAGCCCTGAGGGCATCTGAAGATCTGAAGGCAGTATGCGGATTTTGAGCAGCCTGTGGACCTGTGCTGTCATCCTTGGTGTTCAGCTAACAGCTAAACTATCTTGGCAGAGACGGGGGGAGTGAACCAAAAGAGTGCAGATGTAAATGAAGTGATGGGAAGCTGAGTATGTTCAGCATTTACACACGAAAACCAAACATGTTTTTATGACTTCTTAGGTATTTTGTGTGCATCATCCTGTAGTCTGTCTTTATAGCTTAAATATGCAGCCAAATGCACTCAGTTATAGCTTGTAATGATGGATCACTTAACCACATATAATAAAACATTCCACTGTTTATCTTTAAAAATGTTTTTGTTGTGCCAAAGTTAATGGTACAGAGCCATTGTATCTCAGCCTCTGCATAATGATATTAGATGCTAAGGGACCCAAATCTTGCTTTGAACTGCAATTAAACAGGCAGAGACTGCAGGGAAAATAAAGACTAAAAAAAGCCAACAATCATTTAGAAGTAGTTGAAGAAAATGAGGGACACAAAGGCATAAGTGTTCTTTGTTATGCTTCACTCAAAATGACCTCGTAACTCACCTCACCTTGCTCTCAAATACCTCCATGTTCTTCAAAACATCTGATTTGCAGTTTGGCAAATATTTGAAATATTTCCTCTTATTCTTATATTCATATTGTATCATTTATTCCTTTTGAATTCCTTCTAATTTCTTTTAACCTTATTTTATTCCCCATTTTGTTCTCCATGGTGCTTATTGCTGAGCTAAAGGACCCTGTCTATGTAAATAAATACAGAACATAAACCAATTCTTGTATATATGTTCATGTTGGGTGAGCACTTTACGTATACTTGCTCAGATTTGCTCATGTCTATTTGTGTTAAAGCTGAGTTACCTTGACACAGTCACAGACAGCAGACCACGTTGATGATGCCAGATCAGAACACAGCCGCTCTGATCCGCTCTGATCTGTCTGTGGCCGAGCGCCACAGACAGATCAGACTACAGCTGATCCAGAGCAGCACATACACATTCAGTTTCATCTGGACGTCTGGGAGGCACGTCACAGAAAACTAATTCCCCTGGACATTACTTGCACCACTCAGCAAAGTAGAAATACAAAACAGGTTAATGAGGAAAAGCATTCTTTTTGTTTATTGAATTCAGTTTGAAATTATTTAACTGTAAAATCATACTTATTTCTTATTATGTACAGTATATAGTATGCTAAATACTGCAGCCTGCTTTTGTCTTCTTTTCCATGCTTCTCTTTTTGTGCTGTTAGTGTAATTGATCTTCCATTTTAGTACAAACCTAAGATAAAGAGATCTCAATCTTGAGATTTTTCAGTAAATAAAACAAAATAACAGCTTCCCTGGTCTTAGGGAATATGGATTGGGTTAGTGGGTGTAGGAGACGTTGTCTATAGACACTTTGATGCCATGGAGACTAATCAGCCTCTGCCTTCTACCCACTGCTTGTACAAGAACAGCCTGGCCATGGGTCCTCTCATTGATGGGGAAAAAGCACTGATGGTTAAAGTGCAGATTTTAATAAGACTGGGATAAATCAAAGTTTTCAGTTCTTCTTTGAAGAAGGACATGGGGACATAAATGGCGTTTGTTATGTTTCACTCTGACACACGGACAGTACTCAGCCTTGACTGGTAGGCTTCCACCCACAGCAGCTTATCTGACTGGAATCTCTTGTTGACACACTGATCTGGCAGGGATTAACTGGTGTCTCAGTGCCCACCAAATAGAAGAAATAGGATCATAGGATCACAAAGTAGGTTTTACCTGCAGGGTCCTTCACATCATATTCACAATTGTTTGTACATGTGGCACATGTGTGGGCGCTCATGCACAAAGACACACACACACACACAGCACATTTTAATGCTCATAAACTGGCAGAAAGTGACAGAATGAGTCAAAAACAGAAAAACAGAGATGACAAATTAACAATCTGCATCTCTTTGTAATGCCAGAGTGAGCTGACAAACATCTGAGATTCTTAGAATCTGAAGAGATACAAATTTATCTGCTTGTGACAAGGTCGATTTGACCTTAGTAACTGGATTTCTGTTGTATGTCAGCAGGGAGGCTTTTTGACAACATATTGTGTTTGTATTTCTTTGTGAAATCTATGGATTTTAAACATATCCAACATATCCAAGAAAAAGATAATTGTGTTTAAAAAAATCTGGTGGGCTAAAAAGATTGATTACAAGTACAATTATTCTTTAAGTATATTTTATGCGATATTTGATAATAACAATTATTTATGTAGAAAGAAGTAGAAGAAGAAAAACCTAAGTGAATTGATTAACTGAACATTTGAGGCTAATGTGAAAAGCCTTTTCGCCAACCTGTAGTGACAGGATTGATATTTAAAAGGCTTGGACAGAGAGAGCTGCACTTTGAGCACTGCAGGGGTCAAAGCCAACAGGCTCGGCACTATTTTTAACCAGCAAGCAGCTTAGAAATATTTCATCACATCATTTCATATTTTTGCACCAATACTACTTGACATCTTTTACCCATTTCTTGTACATACTGTATACTGTGCAGTTTATATGGTATAATGTAATGATTTGAGAATGAACTAAAAAGCTAGGATTAGGTATATTTCTCACACTGCATCACAATTGTCTGTGATCAGTTAGATCAGGTTGTGTTTGCATAAGAAACACAACATTAATAATTTTCAAACAAATAGAGAACAAATCTGGTCAATGGATGCTTCCCTTGTCATCAGACATTGATTGTACCATTGTGAGATCTACTCTTGGGGATCGTTATGCCCTTAAAGGTACAATCTCTAAATCTAAATTAAACATCACCAAAAATTCAAACACATCATTTGGTACCTGCTATCACATAGATTGACAGGTCTGTCAATACAGAGACACTTAACTAAATTTAAATTGTTAATGTTTTCTGATTCTGTCAATCACATAACATTGTCCTCTGTGTATTTTTAAAAACATGTAACTACTTTGTAAACATTTAAAAATGGTTTAAAGTTGTATTAAGTAATGTTTTTGACCACTGGGTCAAAAGTCAGAACAGAGCCTTGATGTGAAGTTGTTATGGCTAAAATCTTAGCAAATAATTGCCAACTTGTACATTCATCAGACACAGAGCACCATGAGCAGCCCTGTACCAACCAATAGGAGTCTCTACTATGGCCAGTTGTGTTCACTGAAACGCAGCTGCAGGTACTGCTTCAAAGGTTCAAATATCGTCTTTGTGGTGGTGGTTCACTGGATTTTAGCTGTAGTTTTGTTCACCAGCTTTTGACAAAAATATCCTGTTCTCTTTGAAGTGTTAGATGTTTGATTTTGTTCATCAGTGACTTGTTTATTTCAGCTCTTGACATGTTGTCTGAGCAGGTGGCATACAGTCGACTTTTTAAAAGCAAAAGGCTCAGAGCACATGCCAACAATTTTATAACAGTGGTTGAATAGAGCTACCATACACACTGGCAAAACAAACAAACAAACCCAGTATGCTGATTCACAGTGAGTTCAGCAATACTAGCATCCATTTTATATTACAAAGAAGATATGATTCAGTGTTAATTTTTCAACTTAAATGGAGGTGTGCAAAAGGTTGGGAAATAATTCCTCCTGAAATTCGTATCTGAAGGTAAATAAATCATCAGGCCCAGATATCAAACTTTGCTGTCATACTCATCTACTCTATAAGAAAACAGATATGTGGCTGACTAAGCAGTCACATAACCACGTATCTGCTTCGGCTAACCTTAGTTTGGCTGACTCTACTGGCCTAAGTGACCCTACTGGCAATATCAAAATGATGCTTAATGGAGGTTTAAAAACCAATCATTAATGAGTCCTGCCATTAATTCATGAAATGCAGCAACATATTTACTCAGCATGCTAACCCTCCAAATTATCATTTAAAAAAACTCCATATGTTATGATATAAAATGCAACTGATGTGACTCCTACGTCACAATTCACCAAAAGTTGTTTGATATCCAATACTGACTGAAAAGAGGAGACACAAGCTAATATTGGGAAACCCATTGGTGATGGGGTAATAACCAGTCTTGGAGCCTAAAAATGGGAAAGAAAAGAAGCCTGTTGGCATTCACAGCCAGCACTGACAGGCCTTCTATTACAGGATTAATCCCTGATGCCCTTCCAGCTCCACCATTCTGCTCTTTCTCCCTGAAAGCCTCCAAAATCCTCTTTCACAGTCACATCTGCCCAAGCCTGATCCACCACAACAAACTATGCGTTTACTATGGGTTAAGCAACTAGAGGCTTGTCAAGTATATAATTTGAAACCAGCCATTTGCACTTTGCAGAGGCTTTTTTAAAACTACTTCCTTCTGTTTATATGATACGACAGCAAAATACTTTTACCAAATACAAATTTTGGCCTTTTGTTAGATATATGACTCTGTTATTTAAATGTAGCCTGCTTAATTGCTTCATTTGAACGTTTTGTGGATACGTGCTACATACATCATACATGTTTTTGAATGCTAAAACAAAATATTTTATCTTGGTTAAATTGAGAAGGTGTTAAAATATTACTGCCTCAAGCAGAATAGATGCTAAGTTGAAGCAGGGTGGAACTCTAATCAAACAAGCTTCTTGCTCTTCAAGCTGCATTAAGCAACTTTTGACCATTAGGGGCATTTAGCTTATTAATCTCCTTAATCAAGCTTATTACAGACTCTTTATTGCCCTGGAGCAATAAAGAGAGCTCCCCTGTGCTTCCTGACCACAGTCTGGAGGCTGAAGTAGGAAAGGTTAATGCTATAAAGTCAATGCTAACAAGTCAGTTTCAATGAAATTCAGCATGGTGGCTCATTTTTTAACAACAGATTTTTTTTGGGATGGGTGGGGGATTTTGTTGGCCTTGGTGGAGTTATGCACTCTTGGAGTGCTCCTTGTTGATGTCCAACATTCACCAGTGTGTTTGCTGCCAATGGTTGGCTGTTTTTACTAGACTTGTTAGACACCTGAGTTTTTCACAGATTGTGTTTACTTTGTCCCTTTTTCCTTTAATATTAATCTGTTAATAAAAATGTTTTCCAAGCAAGTTTAGCATGAAGATAGGTTTGTGTGTGTGTGTGTGGTTTAGACCATTAAAACTGCATATGCAGTCATATCTTTGCAAGTGTGGATGCAGCACAGCAATTTCTTTGATAAATTCATCTTTACTTCAGCTCCCTCAGTTGGGGTATCAACTCCCGGTTCATCTGCATTCATGTAATCATGAGCTCTGGGTAGTGACCAAAACAATGACATTGCAGATACAAGCAGATGAAATGAGTTTCCTCCACAGCGCGTCGGGACTCAACCTTAGGGATAGGGTGAGAAGCTTAGACAGGAGCTTGGAGTAGAACCACTATTCCTTTGTGTTGAAAGTAGCCAGCTGAGGTGATTCAGGCATCTAATTGGGATGCCTCCAGGACTCCTTTCTCAGGAGTTCAAGGCAAGTCCAACTCAGAGGAGGCCACAAGGAAGACCCAGAATGTGCTCGATTTTGTATCCATAGTCTGGGAATGACTTGAGATGCCCCTGAAGGAGCTGGGAAGCATGGATAGGAAGAGAGATATCTGGGCTTCTTTGCATAGCCTGCTGCTTCTGCAACAACCTAGCTCTGGATAAGTGGTGGAAAATGGAGGGATGGATGGATGGATGGGTGGATATACAACACCTGCATACAGCACTGATTTCAATAATATGGAATAATAATAAATGCTGAAAGTACCCAATGAGAAATCCATGTATTTCCTTCTGCAAGAAGAAAAGTTTTCATGACTAGGTTTATGTCTGCATGTGCTATACACAGATGGACTGTGTTACTGTAGCATATTTCTATTTGCACTAAGCACCCATAAAATATGAATCTATATATGTGCTCAGTGATGAGATGATAATTTCAGTGTGGGAAATAGGCAGAGACAAGCTGTGAGAAAACCATGCCTACTGGAATCAGATGATGTCATGCATCTCTAAATGTCTCTGGAATTGGCCTCAAGAGATGGCAGTAACAGAACAATATCAAAACATTGGTACAGAGCAAACACAATTACCATGTACCCCTGCCTACCAAAGTAACATAGTAAAAGAAAAACAAGGACCAACATGATTAAACCAAACACACTGGCTGTTACACTCTTCTGAACTCATAGTATCCTTTGTTTTCTCCAAATTAGATTCTCCTTGCATTAAGATGCATTGATGCATCACAGCCATTCCTGTTGTTGACCATAGGGACAAAAGTCAAGTAGAATATCTAGGTAAAGGATCATCAATCTTTCTTGTTTTGTATGATGTCATTCATAGAAATTCCATAAAATTAAATAATGTTTTATCTATATTAGTACCTCAATTGAATAAATACTTTATGACAAGATGACAAGAGAAAATTTTACTATCGGGTCTACTGCAGGTCTGGGAAAAGGGTATTTCAACTGAATATTGGTGATGGTTGCCATACATCACAACACCAATTATAGACACTCCTTAACAAGCAGAAATCACCCAAAGATATAGTTAAAATAACGATCATAAGGCATTTTCATTACAGATGTTATGTCTTATGTCACATCCTACTGATTTAATGGACTGTAGTTGGTATAAGATGGATAAAAAGATGACATTATAGCTTCCTATCGGCATCCTTAGTTGACATATACTGTCCAAAAAGGAAGAATTGTGTTCATTGTGCATTTTCAGGCATTTTTTTTTTTCCAGTTTGACCAAAATTTTAATGTTCTCCAATTCACTCCACACACCAGTACATACTGATACTGCACAGGAGTGCAAATATTACAGTATTTTCAAATGTCAACATTTTAGATATCACACAGCAAAATGTAAAGATACATAGAAACATCCTAATTATTAATTTCCAGGTTTGCTTTACTCCATATGTTGTGACATCCAAGAACTGTGCTCCTCTGTTTTTCATACGCTTCTCATCTCAGTTTAAGGTCAAGGTTTAGCCTGTGCTAACAACCTAATCAGGCTCCTTTGTGCTGCCAATATGATCAGGTTGATATCCTGTTATCAGCAGTGTAAAAGCTCATACATTTGTGTGTGTGTGAAGAATTTTGGATGGAGGGTTTATACCACATGAAGAAAGCAACTGACAGCCAAACAATAAACATATTAGAATGCTCATGATAGAACAATCAGACAGTGTGATTATTTCATTCCCTAATGCAATGGGTGCTCAGTTTTGGGCTGGATTGTTTAATGTGTAATTCATGGTTTGAAGCAGCTCCTCTGAGGCACAGATGCTGATTAATTCTGAGACGGTGGTCCCTCAGCTGGGCAGAAACATAATACAGGAGCTGCTGTTTGCTCATGGGCTGCCTGTCATTCAATCAAGCACTGTATCATTATTGCTGAGCAGTCTGAATCTGTTGAATATATCTGCTGAACACATCCATGCTGTTAGCATGCTATCAAGTGAAGTTTGAGTTTTCATACAAGCCATGTAAAAATACTGAACACCATCAGCACAGTGCAGTAGTAGTGAAGTAGTCACTCTCCAATATGACACTATGACATAAAAACCTTTTTAAGAGGGTAGGATGAATACTCAGCTTTATGCTACCAAATGATGATATCCAAAACATATAAGACTCAGAAAGCATTTAATCTTGCATTTGTTTGTCATTGGCTCTGACATTTCCTGTTATAATAGAATGTGTTTGTTTGCACTACAGTTTACAATTTGCACCACCACACAAATTCTCTCATGCATAACAAAATTGTCACTGTTGATGTTTTTCTGTTCAGTCATCTTTCCATCCATCGATCTGCCCATCTATCTGTCTGTCAGTCATCTCTCCTGATCAGTGTTGCAGTAACAAGACAGGGACCAACATGATTAAAGACAGACTGCTCAAATGTCTCTTTCCTCTGAGACATCTTCCAAGTCTTCATGGGTACTGTCCATGTGCCTCTGGGCCAGCTAGGAGATGTATGCCATCCAGCACATCTTAGGTTTGCCCTTGGGACTCCTATTGGTTGAAAAATCTCCAAAGGTAGCTGCAGGTGTGTGTGATTTCCGAGGTGGTTCCTGCCCAGAGATCAGCTGTTTCTCATGCTGTTTTCTCCTGTTTCATTGATATGTAGGAGAATAAGTACGGTCTTTGTATTTTGGTTTCCTTTTATTTTGTTCAGTAAGTATAGATTGGTCATTAGTGTGATTTAGTTTTGTTTGTTATTTTGGTTAATTCCCTTGCTGAAGTTGAAAACACCCCTTGGTTGTAAAAAACTAAATGTCTTAAGGACTAAAGCAAATGTTCCCTGCCAGTCATTTCTTGGAGCATGGAAAAGAAGGAAGTCACAATTCATGTTGCGCTTCGGTTTTCCCCTCAGCCAGGGCATAACACTTACCTTATACTGTATTTACACTACCTGTAAGTCTAACTGGTACATTGCAATTATCTCCATTTCTCATACACACCTGCAAAAACAACGTTTTAGTTATCTACAAAAGTGAAAGTGGAGGATTAAAAGGCTTTGCAGACAGATAATTCTGTCTGTGCCTCAGTTCAGCAATGCTATCGTTTTTTCACATGCATGTGTGCATTAACTGCATCATACCCATGGTTCTCTGTATTTTCTCAGAGAGAGAGGAGAGAATACAAGACCAGTGACTTTCACATATACCTGTGGAGTGAAAAGATGGAGGTTGAGTGTGGGTGTGAATTCAGCAGGAATATATTAGGTGTGATTTATCAAGCATAATATGTGCAATCATTAGAGAAGAAAGAGAAGGCTTCTGGCTGCCTTATTGTATGATTGATGTCTGTATTTTGCTCTCGAACAAATGGAAAAAAGACAAGACAAAACAAGAAGAGGCAAATGGCCAGGTCTCTCTTGGAGAAGAGATTTTTATCTCAATGAGACTTACTTGGTAAAGGTTAAATAAAAATAAAAAGTAAATGGAGGATAAAAAAGACAAATTATGAAGATATCACGTCAGTTTTCAGATAGGCTCCATGTTACTGCCTATTCACCAAGACCTATGGGGAAACGCATGTACATGTACCGTACATGTGTATATAAACATATTCATAAATATGCATATGCTGCTACACAAAGACAGAATCAAAACAGGTTTGTGAAACAAGAAGTAAACACAATCACAATTTTAAACGTGGATCCAAACTGCCTGAACCGTAATATTTTCATGTTAGGTACATTTTGGGGAAACATTTTTATTATGTTTACGTCCTGATCCACAAGGCTTCCTATAAAGTCAGCAGGGTACTTGAAGACAGTAGAAGAAAAAAACGAAACAAAGGCTGGTGAAGATGTTCTAGAACATTGCAACAGAATAGTCCTTGAAGTGTAACTTAACACTCATACTGAAAACCTTGTTTTTGATTACGTCTACTGGTTGCAGTTTTTGCCTTGCTGCAGAGTGTATCTGGTATGTTCAGTACACTGTGGCATCACTTTTGGGGAATGTTAACACCCAGCAAAGCTGCAACAAGCTTTCAACCAGAAGAGCTAAAAAATGACACATTTCTACTTGGTGTGGTCATGGTACTGAAAACACCAGAGTACACTCTGCAACAAGGGGAAAACTTCAACCAGTAGAGGTTAGCAACAAAAAAACAAAAATGTTTTCAGCATAGTGCAAGTTATACTTTAAAAACTTTTATATCATTTGGTGCCAGTAAGGAGTACAGAATGGCCAGAGCCAGATTGACAAAAGAAACACAACACCGCAGTAGCTTTGCAAAGCTCCAAATTGTTGACATCTTCCTGGAGGTTTTGAGCCTTGGAAGTCTTCCCATATCTATTATAAAGCTGCAGATTACCTTCATAACTCTTTGCTCAAAAAATGTTCATGTTTTGTTAACAATGCTAGCCATGTGCACTAGAGCCTTGCACGGGCCTTGGGACCTGTTGGGCCCCAAGGCAATTTACAAATCGGGCCAGGTTCAGGTTTTTTTTTTTTTCCTTCCTCTCTCCACTCACAGTCATAACACACACCTCCTGATGCTGCGCTCACAAGTTGGCACTCAGAATCTGCCAGCCATCGCTGGTTTGTGAATGCTGCAGCAGCAGCTGACAGCTGCAACTTTTACTTTGAAAAGAGGCTAATTTCTGGTTCTGATGAAAAAAAAAAAGGACAGTGGGCCTTGGGTNCTTTGAAAAGAGGCTAATTTCTGGTTCTGATGAAAAAAAAAAAGGACAGTGGGCCTTGGGTCGGGCTGGGACAAGAATGTCATTAAGCCTAGGGTTTAGGGTTCGGTTCGGACAGAACTGTGTAGGGCTGGGTACGGGCCTAAAATTGGGGCCCATGCAGGGCTCTAATGTGGACCAATAACAGCCAGGGTAAGGCCAGAGGAATCAGAAGTAGAAAAGACAAAAGTTTCCCTTGGATGTGAACAAGCACCTGAATCACTGCCTTGCAAGACTTATTTTTTGCTGTGAAAGTTCAGTGTTGTGTTTAGTGTACTGAGGCCTCAACTTCTACAGTTTCAGAGCCTTCAGTGACTCCACCTGAGATTCAGGCTGGCATTTCATTTCTGTTTGACAATATTGCCTGATGTTGCTGTTACATTAAGCAGTAGAAATGCATCACATTATTCCCTGTACTGTAGCACAATGGACTGATGTGTTCTCTGGTATCCATGCATCAAAATGCACATCTTTTAACCTTCTTATTGTTGTTCTTGTACTACATTCTTTATTATTCTGTTTTGTATTCCTTATTCCAAACAGGCTATTTTTTGCAAGGTAGCTCCTTGGAGATTTAGAAGAAACCTATTAGGCATCCCATAGTCATCAGATTTTGCTAGTTAGCGGTCACAGTGGTTCTTTCCCTCTCTCCCTCTGTGAAATCCAGGGAGATTTACTGATTGGATGCAATCAGTAACTGTGTAATTGGCCTTCTCTCTCTCTCTCTCTCTCTGTGACTGACACTTGACACAATGCCACTCATGCTTCCTAAGCAACATTTACAACCCATTGCCCAACTCTGTTTGTCTAATCAGCTAAGAACATTGCAACAGAATAGTTTAAGCATCTGTTTAATTGCCTCATCCCTTAGGAACCTAAAAGTTACCAAAACTGAGATATGCTAATAGATCAGATAAAGTACAGCAAAAATAAACTGTTTTACATTTTTTTCAAGTCAGCAAATGTGTGACACTGCCTTGTTTTTTGTGTGGTTGAATTTCCACCAAAGTACAGCCTCCCCTTTCTCTTTTCATAAAATGCTCTCTCTCTCTCTCTCTCTCTCTCTCTCTCTCTCTCTCTTTCTTTCTCTCTGTGTATAAGGGACCCTTACATAAGGACTTCAAGGACTTTAAAATCTTTAACTTTGTAAAATATATAACACCAGGCAGACAGTAATGGAATGATTTGAATCTTCAGTTAATTGCATATTTAATCATCTCCTTTATTCCTCACATCAACAAAAGCAGCAAAATTCCTAGCAAAACAACTGAAATATTGCTGTTTTCCGAGGGATTAATCTACAACCAATCAGCAGCACATTGACTGGTGGAATGAGGAGGAAAAAAAACTGGACTCACCCAAGCTCAATTCAGCTCAGTCTGGATTGATGGTTTAGCTCGCCTTACATTATAGCTGTGGCATAGTTTTACAGCAGCTTTTTTGCCTGCAGCTCTGCCTTTATGGATGTTATGGAAGTGATGAAAAAGCAACATACACATGATCAGACCATTATTCATAAGAAGCAATTCTGTATCCACGTAAAGAAGTTCTCTGTGGCAGTTATTTCTAAAGGGCATGTTATGTCTAAAGGTCATGTCTTTTCATTTACTGAGAAACCCCACCAATCTAAAATGTAATTTCTTACATGTCATGTAATGTGTCCTGAGTGGCTGCATAATACTGCCCTGTCTTGGTAGATATACTGCATGGCAGCTCAGAGGTGCTCTGATACAATTTTAATTCAATTAAGTACACCATTTTTGTGTGGCTTTTTATACATATTCATACATACATACACTGTTGGAGTGTTGGTAAATACACATTTTCAGCAGCCCCAGTTACCTATTAACCTATTATCAGGACTGCATGCCTACATATGCAACTGCAAACAATTTTCCTTCTAAAAAAAAAAAAAACACATGGCATTTTTATAGTGTGTGTGTGCATACAAACACAATCTGAATGACAGAGAGAATATTGGATGCTGACTATTGGCAGGCTAGTTGAGGATTAGTGAGCTGAGCACTCCATCCCTCCACAAGCTGAAATAGAAATGAGGGCTTAAGTCCCAGGTGGTAAGGCAGAACAGAAAAAATTAAGAAAAATATGCAATTTGGTTTTGTTTCTTAGCCTCACAATGTATTACAATAGGCTGAAGCTGCCTATATGTGATATAGCCTGCCACTGAGAAACGAAGCCCATCTCTTAATCCTCATAGGATAACCTAGATGATCAGCTATGAAATGTGTGAATGGAAACGGCTGTGGCTGCACTTTTCAGATGTCCAGACATCAAGATTCAAACTCTGGAGAGTTATTGGCTCAGCTCATAATGCTTCTGAAGAGCACAGATGCAATCTAAACAGCTGAATAAACATATGGAGAAGTTAAATGTTAAAGGGAGAGTGCGTATGTAATTGGGTCTTCATACATCCTGGTCAGCAGTTTCATAATAGATGAGATTCAGTCCCCTGGTTTAGATCTCAGGGTACAAGTACATTTGAAGAATCTAGTATATAATGATGTAAATGTGTTACAGACTAACACCCAGTAAATGTCATTTGAATTAATCTGCCGGCATAGAGACACATTAAGTTCCACACCAAATTGAGTATGTAAGTGTCTGTGCAGCACTCATTAATAAACCCTTTGGTTATCCCATTTGCTTTTTTTTTTTTCCCCCATGGTCTATTTTTATATTCTTGATGTTGCTATAGTGCTGCAATCTCTCCTCTGTGATGTGCTACTGCCATCTTGTGATTCCAAGTGGAATTACACTACTTGTTAAAGGCAAACTGAATCATGAAGCAAGAGGGCTAAGAGGCTATGAAGCCCAGCAATAAGCTGCCAACTATAAGAAAAATCACAGGAAAAAACTCATGAATACATGTGCACTGAAATTGAGCTTCAAAAGTTACTAACACCCACTACACATACAGTGGTACATAGTGTGCCCACTATTGGGCTATCTTCAACAAAAAGAAAGAAGAAAGATTTTATATAATAATGAAAACCAAGTTCTTCCTCTAAAAAAAAAAAGTTTAATTCCNAAAGAAGAAAGATTTTATATAATAATGAAAACCAAGTTCTTCCTCTAAAAAAAAAAAGTTTAATTCCTTTTACATAACTGAGTAGATTAGTTTCCCTGAACATGATGTGAGTGTTAAACACCAGCAGAGCGCTGCTGTCAGCACAAGCAATTTTGGAGACTCTACCTTGTATGATTGCTCATTATGTCATCATACGAAGCCATGAAGAGGCTCTGGAAACTGCTTTCATTTTAAACACACTAGTTGAACCAGATGCTGGGGCACTTTTTTCCAGTTCCACTTGACCCTGTTTAATTCAGACTAATCAGGACCACTGCAAATATATACAAAAACACAAAGGAGGAACAGATTGTATGTCTGTATTTATTTTCATTAGAACACAATTTTAATCATTGTAGCAGTAGTTTTCATATTTCTCGAAAAGATCATGACTTGTGAGATTGTTTTATAAATCATTTCATCAAAGTTGTTTGTAAAAAAATTAAAGGAGTTACTTGAACTAAAGCATCTATAATATTACAATATACTGGTAGTATAATAGTAATCATAATCATAATCGCATGATACTTCTATATGCCTTTAAACCTTTTTCACTTTAATAATCATAAATCTTCTGTCACACGCACAGACCCACAACCTTTCACAATAAGGTTGCAAAGCTGGGAACAAATCTATTGGTTAAGCCTCACCACATTCTTTTCAAATATAAATAATTTCAGACGCTCAAAAATAGAAGAAGAAGAAGAAAGTAACATCATGACATCAACTCAAAACACACAGGGAAACCTGGACGCAAAGACATACATTGTTCAGCATACTAGAGAATGTATTTACAACCAAAAGAGGAATGGGCTTCTGCATAGATCCACAGGATAGAAAACAGAGAGAGGCTGAGAAGGACAAAAGTGTGAAAAACATTAATTTGTCTATATGACATTTGGTGGTTGGTGCACAAGGGTAGGGGCAAGAGACAGCATCTATATATGCAGTGGTAAAACATAAAATTAATTTTGTGGGTTGGCTTGTTATGGAATGTGACAGACCATACTCAATGACTGATACAGATCATTGTCAGGAATCTAAATAGACTGTATAGGACCCTATTTCAATACAGTGCAGTAAAAATTTGACAAATAAAAAGACAACCACAGCAGTGTTGTATGCATGCCTGAATTACCAACAACAAAGTCAAATCAGAGATTTATATGAATGGAATCTAATTCTATTATCACTTCGAAACCTTGCACATGATAATGTCCGTCCTTGGTACAAGCCTTAAGACATGAAGAACAAACATACAATATATTGTATGCACAGCTTTCAAAGCCTGTGAGGATGCATGTAACATTGACATGATTCCCACATGACTTCTGAATGCAGACAGGTTTCTTGTATGAATACATGTCCAGTGGTTGGCTTGTGATAGCAACATCTGTTTTATCACAGCACAGCCAACAAGAAGCAGAATGAAATCACATGTAGGTCTCTGAGAGATTCCTTGCACAAGCTTATGATGAGCCTTGCATGGCACTTTTGAGCCACAAATCCATATACGCTAATGTGGCACATTTCTATAAAACTGGCAAGCAGGACCCTGTTATATGTCTCTTGCTCATTACTTTTTTGATCATGCCATCAGTTGGGTTGATTTTACTCCATACACACTGTGCTTTGGCACTGGTTTTTGCCTTCTCTGCACTCTACTTTTGACAACTTTTACCTTGTTTCAAACAGTGAGGGTATTGTATAACAGAGGTCATGTTTGGGAAGGGAAAACATAGATCCAGCCTATCTGTTTTACTCTTGGGCTGCTGACATGCTTATTGCACATTAAACAGTACAATGGATCTGTGTCACACTACGATTCGTGCAGCTTTAGGGCTGCAGTGATTAATGGTAACTAAAGTTGCACTTCCTGTGGGTCTGAGGACAGGGGAGGTTTGTCACACCTGCAGGACCCAAGGTTGTGGCAACACTAATGAGCTCTCCAGAGAGAATGCAGCAATTAGTGACAGCTCCACAGGAACACGATTGGCACACACACATGAACACATTTTTGCATATGGATGTACGCACATGTATGCACACACAACAACACACTGATGCCCACAGGCCCATCACTGCTTCTTCTAAGTTTAGACATTCTAATTCTTACGATGCTTATATCTGACAGGCCTTATAAATGTGGGGCTTAGATGATAGTGAAATAAAAATATCTCCATCTGCTGGTTGCCATTAGAATAACAGCTGTTTTTGTATCACCAAATGCGGTCATCCAAGATGGATATGGGTGTGAAGTGCTGACTGAGAATGAGCAGGCATGTGTTTCATGCAAGCAAGCCTTGGTGAGTCTATAGAGAGGCAGGGTCAAAATAAAACAAGGTATTAGCTGTGATGTGATTAATTGTGTTTTTATGAACATCACAATGTGTAGTAAAATTGTTGACATCAGACATTGGATTGGACATCTCACTTAAAAAATTAACATACTTGAGATTGGAAAAATGCAAATAGTAACATCGGTTCATCTTTGATTGCCTGATCTTCCAGCACAGTTCATCAAAGAGGCAAAGAAAAAAAAAGAAAAAATCTAGAAACTGAGAATTCAGCCCTTAAGTTCATACCAGTCCCTCCTGTTCACACACTGCCCTAACATAAATATAGATATAAAATAACTTTTATGCATCTGCCAACTTTGACCATAATCAGATTATACCTTTAGTGTGTACACAAGTGACACAATCCTCTCTCTGGATTAGCAGGACTGAGAGAGTGTGTGTATCCTGCCAGTGGAATGCCTTTGCCCTGCATGTTTCTATAACTTGTCTGCTAACAATGTTGATGTGTATGTGTTGATGATAATGTTTATATGGTATATCTGTATAAGCCCTTTACTTAATGAGACATTAGTTTGATGTTACGAGGAGAAAGTACATGACGGTGGGCATGCTACGGGAGTTGTGTTGGGGACAGCTGTAATGCCAACAGGGAGTGGAGCGAAGCACACTTAACAAAAACAGGCTGGTCATAACCTTTGCAGAGTCTCCACATGCAGTTAATGAAAAGAGATTACATGTTTTGATTCAACAAAAGCATAAAATAATCATTTTAAACACATTTTCTCTGTGTTGGTGAGATGTCAGATATAATTCTATAAAAACTGCAGGGAAACGGGGTAAGATTATGTCTATGAAGGTTCTCAGTCTTCCAGGTCATTGGATATCTAGCAGTAATAGTTCAAAACAACTGGAGATGCTGTTTAATCTTGAAGACATTTCACCATTCATCTAAGTACCTTCTGTAGATTCAACTATCTACTCCAAACTGTCTACTCCAAAAAGACAGGAAACAAACTTTTGATGACAACAATGTTCAAATTTTGGACAGAGAAGACAGCTAGTTTGGAAACAAAGTAAAGGAAGGATTTTAATTCAAACTGTAATAAAACCATCCCTGAATGGTGGGTTTGGCATTACTTAAAATGTCGTCCTATCTCTGTACGGTGTTGTCAAGCACTTTATACCTCCATTCATGTGAGTCTGACAACTCCAACGCCTCTCACTTGACTCCCATGTGATCCAAGGAGTCACCTGCCCGAAGGTGTGAATGACTCAGAGGATAAATGCCAGTTTACTGCCCCACCATTCACTCAGAACTGAAGAAGTTACTTGGCTAAACATCTTTAAGCCCAGTTGCCTTGAAGTACTACTATAAGATGCACTGTAATATATCAATTAGTGTCAAAGGTTTTTCTTCACACTATTGCAGTATTGAGACATGTTATCTTCAATTACAGTTTACTCATAATGAAAGTTGTTAAAGGTCCATCCAGTCATCATACATTTGACAAGACAACTAAAATAGTCACCATATTATTTTAGAAAAGTGAAAATTTCTTCGTCTTTTTTTTTTTTTTTTTTNTTTTTTTTTTTTTTTTTGGTTAAGGAGCAAAAAAGAAAAAATAGTTTGCTTTGTTAAATTATTGAGACAGGAATGATGGAGTCAGGTTATTTGTATTCAAATTGTTGTCAGTGTGATTAATCTATAGGAAACATCAGAAAAAGAACCAATGTTCTTTTGGCAGAGGAGACAAGGAACCTTTAAAATGCTATAATAATACTTTATTTATTGTTTTTAATGTAGTCAACAATATGTAGAGCTGGATAGTACCTTTAAACACTTTTACACCTAGAGCAACAGTGAAAAATATAATGGTCCAGTCTTCAGTGCTAAAATCCCGTTGTGAGTTAACTTTTCTAAGCCATGTGACCAGGATCTGAATGGGGTTTTGGTTACAATGCCTGAAATAACATCTTTGGTTAAGACAGTTTATGACAGTTTCATCATCAGTTTGTTCTGTGAGATAAAATATACCATCATCTGTGGAATATGGAGATTTTCCTTTGCTTATAAAGGATAGTAAGCAATAAACTCCTCTTCAAAGGAAGGGCAGCCTTCCTTTGGGCTGATAATAATATAATAAACAATTATTTGAATGCACCATTTTTAGAGGGCCATTATAAAGAAATGCCACATTTAATTTATTGAAATTTGCAGTTCTCATCGTTAGTGATATTGTTTTTCATGTATGAGTGTCATATTCTTTTAGTGTGAATGACTTTAGAAATAGAAAGGAACAGATTCTTAACATTTCATTTGAACGTAAATGCAAAGGTGCTGTTTATCTATTACCCTTCATTTACCATTTCATGGTATTTTATTACATTTTGTGTGTAGGAGTTGTGTCCAGTGTCGTCAGTGTCCTCTACAACTGATATGGTACATTAAATGAAACACAAGATTCAGATAAGAAGCTAATTAATAAAAATCAGGTTCCTGTATAAATTTCAGGTCTTTGGTCGCATAAAGGGTGGTCAGTAACTTTAGCATTAGCATGGTGGCCTTAGCCTCCCCTGGCTCCCCCTTAATGGTGCCACTGCCAAATTAAGAGTCACTGACTGGCCTAATGTTATTCATATTGGCATGTTTGGTAAAAACTTTTCTTTCCAACATCTGAGTTGTCATCTAGTAACACGTCTTCTTTGTATTGCCTTTGTTCAGTATCTTTATTCATATAAAGGTAAATATGTAAAATAATCGCTATATTGATTCCTGGTCATATTACCTAGCTGTAGTTAGTGCCTAAAGCTGGAAAAACAAAAACTAAAGCTGAAAAACTGTAGTTCTGTAGATTTTTCACAAATTTGGTCATTTTTACTTTAACCAATATTGATTACTTTAATGCTTTAAAATTCGCAACAGCCGTGTTGAAGATTATCTCACATAACAAAGTGAAATTAAATCATAAACCCATGTTAACTGCAAAACTTATTATGGGCATCAATCCACAACCACCTTCAAAAACTGAAATTAAATTGGGACTGTGGCCACATGCACACGCACGCACGCACACAGAGTAAATCTAGATACATAAACCAACACACACAAACTTGCTGCTAATTCTTTGTTACACATTATCTGTCATTATCTTATTTAGAGAACACATTTTCTTCCTGTAAGAGAGACCCAGAAACAAACACAAAGGATGAACGTCAGAAAAAGAATATGATTGTGTTATTCCATAGTCAGCCAGTGCAACAGAAACCAATAAACTGGAACACAGTGTAAAAAAGCGAAGGAAGCCAACCTTCCTACTCAACAAAGGCTGTGGCATTGTCCCCTTTTCCACCTAAGGGATCATTTGAGCCCCTTAGTTTGTCTGTTTGTCTACTTATTTATGTGTTTTGATTGATTTGCGTTTCTTTCTTCTGTGCCCCACATTTCCCATTTGCCAGAAAGGGTTGAAGAATGTCTGCAGGCACACAGCTCCAGCCGTTCCAGCAACTGTGGCTGTATTTTTTTCCACATGGTTTGCTGGGTTGCCATAGTGAGGAAATTCCCCACCCCAACCTCCACCCCATCACCCCCACCTCCTCCTGGCAGCTCCATCACTCCTCGTTGGCAGGGCTCTCCTCCAGAGTTGTGATGGCGGGGAGACCCAGTCCTGTTGCACTGTGGGATGCAGTGAGGCTGGCAACAGTGTGTAGGAGGACGAGGACCAGCAGGCAGAGTTTGAGCCGGCTGTTACACAGTCTGCAGGCTGCTGAGGAGCTGAGGGAGGTACGGTGCTGGCATGGCGGATGAGTTCTTTTCAGGGTTCCCCGGGAACGGTTGTCCACTTTCAAGTCCCACCGCACATCACAGCACTCTGCATCTGGGTCTACACCCGATGGATAGTCTTCCAGCAGCCCTGGGGGGTTTTATGGAGAGGGAGGAAAAGACATGCACAGTCAGATGCACACAGACAATTTAGCTCAAATAAATATCACAATAAGGCAATCAGCAACTTAAAACACAAGCGGCAGAATGTCTGTACAATGACATCATAAATGAAGCTGGCTTTAGCTGCGTGCATGCTCTGGTTAAGTCAGTTAGTACAATTTGACTGACTGCTGGGATAGGCTCCANCACCCCCACCCACCGTGACCCTCAACAGGACAAATGGATTTAGAAAATGGATGGATGGATGGATGGATGGAGCTAAAGTATGACAAGAAGGGTGATGTATAATTATTGTGAAGTAAAAAACATACTTAATGTGGAACCACTGAGAAAACACAAATGCATGCACAGGTGATGTAGGTGTGTTGCACATGTGAACAAAGCAGCAAACACATATAAATATTTTTGCTCAATCAGCTTCTTTTTACATAGCAGACTGAATAGTTTCATGGAATAAGAGTCATTTGTTTAACGACCTTTCTGCTGCGTAGAAATCATAACAAATTTAATTATTTAATTTAATTATTATTAATTATTTGATTTAATTATTAGATTTGAACTGGACAGCTTAATCTTGAGTGGCAGAAGCAGCTTTATGCAATATTCTTCTTAATAGCATAAATCAGAATGAAATCTGTTCTAAACTATAAACCCACACATTGAATATGCAATTTCTTCTGCATTCATGAGCGTTACATGTCAGTTGTTGAGAATGACCACCAGAGGGCAACATCAACACATGATGTAAGTGTGTGGGGTTGCATGTCTAATTTGTGTGAGTGTGTGTCAGACATCCTGCTAAGTTAAGTGTTGTTTAATACACACAGAGCATAAAAGCATATTATCACAATGTTCCATTATTCTGCTGCCTCTTGGTGCTTTTAGAGATTAGCAACATTTTTCATGTTCAGCTTATTAGTCAAGTGATTAAACAGAACATCCTGCAACTGTAAAAGTTACCTAGAGGAGGCCTCTGTGTGTGTGTGTGTGTGTGTGTGTGTGTGTGTGTGTGTGTGTCCAGAGGTGCATCCCATTAAAATATAATTGAACCACACACTAAGATCCCTGCCTGCTTCATAACTGCACTGTGACCTTCTGTGGGCAAAAGCCTGATAAGCATGGGGCAGCAGAAGAGCTAGAATTTAAAGGATTATACCGGTGTTTTTAATTAGCAGTAATGTAATATGTATGCTGTTTATTGGGCTCAAGCGTGCGAAATCACCGGTTCTTAAAGCTTGGCATACACTAGGATACTACCATAGTCGGTTTGAGGCAGTTCAAACTGGTCTTTGGGGATCACTGGTAAGGATGTTACTTCACACGTGATGACTGCAGGTTTCATATTTGACCACTCAGGATTCACCAAAAGTCATAATGTTGTGTTTGCACAATCTCACTGGATTAGGAGAATTCCCATCAAGATGAATGAGCCCAGTGATGGGTATGATTTTATAATAATTCATAGATTGAATTAAAGATAAACCTCTTACTGGTAACCACTCATTCTTTTACATAGTTATATTATCTTCAATGTAATGTTTCAGTGAAGAGGTAGCACAGTTTTCATTAAAAAGCTGATATTTAGTTGTGTACAGCTGATGGATAATGTTTGCTTGGTTTGGCTGAGCTACTGTATTTTTTTTATTTTTTATTTTTAACTGAATAATGGATGTTAGCTCATCACTTTGCTGACTTTGTGGCCTCATTTACAACATGCATTAAAATGCAGTTTATATTCTGATACGTTATCCAGATAAAGAAAAAAATGCATGTTAATGCAAAGTGTAAATGTGCGCTGAATACATTGCAAACACAATGTAAACCGATCTGTCAGCCACATGCATACAGTATATAGTCTGGGTCACATTGTGACAAAATCTCAGTCACAACTAGCCAGATGTAAATGCTGAATGCACATTTGTGAGATAAAATACAGAGGTTGAAAACACATTATATTCTCAGCTCTGCTTGCCATTGTTAATCAGTAAAGGTTATTTTGAATTGGGATTGCTGTAAATGGATACCTGCAACTGGAACATGGATCATCTGATTACAGTGCAGGCAGACTCCAGATGAAAATGCATCTTAATGCAAGGTGCAAATACAAGACATCAATATTATCTCAGACATTAGATTATGTTTTCTAGTTAATGCAAGTGAAAAAGAGGTCTGAGTCTTGTGCTAGTTTTGTTGGGTTTTGTGTGTTACAGATGAACTTTTTGACTATTTTAGTCCTGTTTGCCTAAGAATGATACTCAAAGAAATTAACTCAAAAGAATCTTGGGAAATTGAGCTACTTTCAATGTGCCATTGTCTCCCAATTCCTACTTTTGGCAACTGTTCAGTAAAATATAGCATAAGTCTGCTGTAAAATAAAGTTCAACCAAAACAAAAAGGAGAGATTTTTAAAAATCAGATGAATACTTTAAAGTTAGAATGAATTTGTACCTGTGCATATAAAACTGGGGCTGCCTCCGTGGATGAGATCGTCATTGTCAGGCAGGATGAAGGGGCATCGCTGCTGCACCTCCAAACAGTACTGACCACAGGGGATTCGTTTACTGCAGTGCATCTGGGTGGTCTGGAAGTACTGAGAACACAGCCAGGGCTTATACACCCTCTAGGTGGGACACAGAGAGATAAGGACATGGGGGGAGAGAGTTGGGGGTTGGAGAAAGANCACCCTCTAGGTGGGACACAGAGAGATAAGGACATGGGGGGAGAGAGTTGGGGGTTGGAGAAAGAGCATATTGATGCGTTAGAGCTGGTTGCATTGGCCGATGTGCACGCACATACATGCAGCATCTGTGACCTCTGCAGCTATTGATTCATCAGGATTGATCAGACTTCCTGGTATCCACTGTATAATGTCTTTGGCTATTGCTGTGAGGTCATCACTTTGTCAGTCAAGAAATTACCCAGAATCCTCTTCAGGACAACTGCTTATCTCTGTAATTCAAAAGCTGATAGCTGCTGTGTTATCCATATAAAAACTGCATTTTTCAACACTACCACATATAGTAAAATGTGGGGACATGAGGAACAGCAAATTGCCTTACACCATTATGAGATTTTTTTTTTTTTTTTTTTTNTTTTTTTTTTTTTTTTTTTGGTATAATTATTTTATTAGAGAAAAAGAAGGATTCCATCATTTCCAAATAAGTCAACATTGCCTGCAGACGACATAAATACCTACAAACAAAATATAAATTCCCAATCATCTCCCCACAAAGTTCATCCAATCATCCACCTGGCCACACCGACAGTACATGTCTCTCAATTCCACTCCCCACCCCTTTCATCCCCATTCAATACATGTTCCCTACCCAAACACCCACACATGTACCCTGGATGCTCATCCTGTAGCCCCCTAGAATCTACCCCTTCCCATCTACCACACAGTTCTCTTATAGGGCTTCAAAGATGTCTTTCCTCACTCCACCCATAAAACTATTTTAAGATGTTTTTTTTTTTTTTTTTAAACAGACAAATGAGATTTTTTTAAAATTCTTAATCAGAGTTTGGCCTCAAATTTGAAAAATGATACATTAAGAAAGAATGTATTTGCTTGTTAAGCAGTCATTTTTGCTTTTGCTCAGCCATTTTCCCAACTCTTACAAGCGCACAAGTGAGGACAAATTATTCACTTAGCACCTTATTTTTCTTTTCTCATATGATAAGGTGGTCGCCTCATTGCGTGGTGTTATCACGTCTGGTAATTAGCTGGCATTTCATGTGAATCACTCCAGGGACTGTTAGGCAAGTTAGCACCTGCTGTGAACCAATCATCACGCCTAAAACAGTGCAATCATATCAGTCCTGTATGTATGCATATAGATATACATCTTACATGTGACATTTGTGTGTGTATGTGTGTGTGTGTGTGTGTGTGTGTGTGTCTGTCTGTGCAAGAAAGAGATAAAGAGAGCAAATAGAATGAATGCATGTTGACATATTGAGGCCTATGTGACTATGCAAGGCCTATTTGTAATACAAACTCTGAACACATCAGAGAAGCTATCACAGCTGAGATGTTACCCAAATTATACTATATACTGATCATCATATGCAGTTTCTGTATATCAGAGTATATTTAGTGACAGGCATCAGTGTTTAAATGCTGGATTGTGTTACATGCCATTGATTTTTCTGATATGCTGTATTTACTTTATAGTGTTGTAAGTATTACAGAGCCAGCCAGTATTCACAGAGAGGTTTGACAACTTGATAGAGAACATCTGTTTCAGCTAACAAGTCAGAATCATGCAAAAATACTGATTAATATTGACAGAGATGACAAATGAATATATCAGTGCAAAGTAAACACAAAGAAAAATGAAAGGCAGAAAAAGAAATGAATAATTAAAATAAATTCATTTAGAATAAAAAATTAAAATATTTATTTATCCTTTTCTGCCTTAGAATGAGGACACAAATTGAATATTTACATTTCTGCACATGTGAATGGTAAAAATCTCCAGGCTGATAACATACCTAATCATGATAATAATAAAATCAGAGATGGTGAATGTACTTTGTCATATCATTGATGGGGACAAAATGGACTACCAAAAACATATGGCATCAGTATTTGTCATATTGTCTGGCATAATTTGACTGGCCTGTAGCATATTGTCCATAAGACAATATGCTACAGGCCAGTCAAATTATGGTTTAATGAATCTATTAGAACATAATTCTCTTTCACTCTTTCATGCTTGTTTGCAAATGAATCAGAATCTGATAGGGAGCATATTAGATGACAATATTGCTCCAGCTAGTGCAGGGAGACATCAGATCATGTGTCCCAAAGTATTTTCCTCCCCTCCTCTCCTCTCTATTCCTACCCAGAAGTGTGAGGTGGAGGATGGGAGGAGATATTTTTGTGCATTTGGGACACACCTCGTGCTTCAGAGAGCTGCAGGTCTTTAGTTCAGCTGAAAACAACACACCAGCTGTTTTCAGTGATCAGCACAATCAGAGGAGGAGAAAATCATTGAATTCAGCTGATGCAAGGTTTCGTTGGCCCTCTGTGAAACTGGTTTTACACCCATGAGAAGTTTGATAGTCATCTTTATTGTGATTGTCGACGCCTGTAATAAAATGTCCTTTGTGCTAGTAATGGTCCTCGGTGATGCTATATAGTAGCATCTGAATTTTCCACTCTAATATAACTAACTGGGCTCCATGTATGCTGTAGATTAATTGACACCAGTGTATGCAAGAGCATCTAAAGACGCATTAAGACGTCCTACATACAAATAAATTGCTGTGTGAATAATTCAAGTGAAAGACACACACAGATTGCCCTTCTCTCTAATTTGAAATGACTGTGTGAATGTCACCGTAATGAAACGTGATACATGACCTTATATCGCATCGTGTACACATTAAGCTAATATTTCTAAATAATTAACACACTATGAGCATGTAGTAGGTAGGTGTGTATGTGTGTGAGAGAGAGAGAGAGAGAGAGAGAGAGAGAGAGAGAGAGATAAGTGTCCAAGTATGCATGAGAGTACACGGTTGTCTTTCACATTGTGCTTGTGCAAACATTTTCCATTTCATGGCCTCTTGTTCTGGTGTTTGGACAACTTTATCATCTTGTAGTTGTCAGTGTGGAAAGATAAAGACAAACAGGGCAAGATGCTGTATTTTCTTCCATTCAGCATGTACCTCATTACACCAACAATGTCCGTGTCAATGAGTGTCAAGTGGTATCTCTTTAGGTATTTATAAGGCATTTCTCCAACTCAGCAGAATCTTATCTTCAATGTTAATGTCAAAACCTTTGTGGCTCTTCTGAGGCTCAGACATGGATCAAGAATCCATCTGAATAATTTATAATAACACAACTAAAGATATTACCTTTAAACATCCCCCTAAAGCAAGAGCCTTTAACTTTCAGCTGAGAATGAACTTTGGTTTGAGCCAAAATTTAGGGCAAAGTATAACAATGCTGATATATCAGGATGAGGTACAACAGTCTTACTACCTGATGACTGAGATTAACCTTTACAGACAAGAAAAACATAATAGCATAAGTGGTGTTTGTGGTAATAATTTTGAATGTTTTAACATTTTTATTTTTACATTTTAAATTATTTTATGTTTTAATTAATTGTTTTACTTTTTTTTTTTTTNTCTTTTTTTTTTTTTGGATTACAAAATATGAAAAACAAAAATGCACAAACCTAATGCCAAATTCCCTGCTTTTCGTTTACCTGAAGAAAACTGTCTTTGTCAAAGCTATTTCCCCTCTGGCTTAATATTGTTCCAACCAAAACCACTTGAACATGTATTATGTCATGACTTTCCAACTCGTACGTCCAAACTTCCCAGAGAGACTTGAAGGCACAGTTACAAGGACAAGCAGACCTTCTTGCCTGTCAATCAGCAGAACGTCTGTTTGGAGTATGAGAGATTTGGTGTGGTAACCACTGTGTTGTTTGGAGTTCTGCCATGTAGTCATGTCCTCTTGATCTCAGTCCTTGTCAGTCAAGCCCTCAGCTGCTGCAGGAGTGATTTGACCCCCTAATAAATCAGCCTACTGTAAACCATGATTGGTGATTTATCATTCTGCTCTCACCTCAATCAGGGAGAAAGAGAAAGTTAGCAAGAGAGATAGTGGTAAGATGGCCTCATTCTCTTTTTGATATAACTTTACTGGTGTCTTCTCTCAACTCCTTTGAGGAGAGAATAAACCACAGCCTTTTCTTCAAGTCACCAACGCAGTGAGTTTGAGGTCAGCCAGCTGGCTGTCTCTATTCATTCCCCTTTTTCTGTTGCCTTTCACATCCTTTTACATCTCACATTTGCCTTTCCTGTCTTCACTCTCTCATCTCTCCCATTCTGACTCTCTTACCCGTCAACTTTGCCTGCCTGTGGTTGGTGATGTGCAGAGTTGAGTCTCAGCTGTCTCCTGGATTGGATTATTTCATTACAATTAGGCTAATAAGGTTGTAATTGATGGAAGGCCTTACCCTACCCTGTGGTATTGGTTTTAAGTGGGCCCCTATGGCCCTGCCTTGTCAGTGCCCTGTCTTTAATGTTTTATCTGGACTTGTGGTTGAAGCTGAAGTGCTGACAGAGGCTGAGGAAGCTGCTAGCACCACACCAGATTACCGTAGCCTTCAACTCATTCTGCTTCAACATTTAGTACAGTATCAACACATAAACAAAAACATATGCAGAGAGTCACTCGTCAACTTGTCACCTACAACTAACAGCCTCTTTACAGCCTTGATTGTTAGCCTCTTTCATTGTCGCCTCTCATAACAGGCAAATCATGACCATTCTGCATCCCTTACTGGCATTGAATACTATTAAAAAGAACTCCAGTTCTTAAGGGCTACACTGTTTTTGCAGTGTTCTAGAAGTGTTCACCGGCCTGTTCTTTTCGTTATTTCTTATTACATTTTTGAAGTATACTAGAGCCTTAAGGGGTCAAATAGAAGGTGTTCCAGCATATAAAGCCTCATTTCCTACAGTACTCTGAGTCACAGCAGAAATGCCTCCTTGAGAGTTCCACTACAAGCTTGGGGGTGAAAAGTCTCATAGCAGTGAATATACACACACAAAAAACACGTTTCTGAAAAATGTCATCCACATTCTCATACGCAAACAAACAAGTTTGCATGACTAGGAAGTCAATAAATGTAATAAATCATAAACTCAAACATGAAAGAAAGATAAAGCATAGGTCTCTGCAAGGAAAGTGGTTTTCAGTGTGTAAACAGGAGATTTGCATGGATAATCAATCCAGTCGCATTGCGATATGACCACACCAACTCAATTAGATAAAATATAATAGGCTGTGCTATATGTATATGCATTATATGTTTGCATATACAGTGAATGACTTCATATATTACTAGCTGGAGGCACCAACACCTGGCAAGGGTACAAGCTATGTCAACAGTTTTATACAGAAAATGTAACGTAACTAATGATCTTAAGGACAAAACAGACATGAAATGAACAGGCAGATGTAGCCAAGCTGGTTAGTGAGAATTTAATTGGAAAACAAAAGTCTAGCAAGACTGCTGGCAGACTGTAACCAAAACAAAAAACACTGATTGAAATTGAAGTGATGTTATAAAGCTATTCATTTATATTCATGTTACATTTGAATGATTGTCAACCCTAAAGCATATAATGACTCACCTGCTGCTTGTGGGGGACAAAAAAAGCATGCAGACGTTCTACAGATGCACACTTATGTGCAGGCGTGCACACACAGTCACACATACATCCACTTACAGCAAAAACAGTTATATATCTTTTAATTTGGGCTCCTCATTTGGAAGAGAGAGAGAGAGAGAGAGAGAGAGAGCTATATAAATTGCATTTCTCAGAGAAAGGAAAAATACAGCTTATACAGTGCTGAATCATCAAAGAGTACTGTAGCAGTTCAGGGAAACATGACAATGAATAATAGAAAGATATGGTCATGGCAATGTCTGAATTAATTTAAAAAATGAATTTCATCTACTCAGTAGGTGCGCAGTGTGTGTCAGGTGGCGCTCTGCTCTACACTCTGACCCTCCCAGATGATCCATTTTGGTTTGTCCGATCAGGATATGATTCACCAAACATATTGTAGTACAGTAACTTGGCAAGCGTCAATGAGTCAGGTACTGCTGCTGATTGTAGTAGAGGGATCAACAGGCAAACAGTGTCGATTACAACCTGACAAAATCTCCTCTATGAGAACATAGAGAGGAAGAGACAGTGGGTGGGAGCGGTACCGCGATGAGGAAATATGATATAATGTAGAGAGGATAGAGATGGATGACACAGTGAGAGAACATTTTCAGCTGCAAGCATATCCATATGCAAAAAACATTTACACTCATTTTGTTGATTAGTAAAGGTTATCTGGATGTAATTCATCGGCATTGTCACACTGACACACTCATAATTAATTTGAAAAAAGTATCAGCAAGATGGGCCTACTGTGAGTGAAAGTGATGAATCAACACTGTCTGTAGTCACATGGCCTGCTGTTAGCTCAACCAGGCCTCGGATAAACTGGGCTAGCATCTCACAATGCAGCAGACGCAGCTTAGCCTGTGGCATGTCCTCACATTTATGTGTGTGTGTGCATTCTGCCTGTATGTATGTGTGCAAGCATGCATGGTTACAAATGCAAACACATGCAAACCTGTTTAACAGTCTGAACAACAGCCAGCTATTACTATCACTTTTTGCAATAACTACACTCATAACACTACAGAATCCCACATTCCTCTCCGTGCTTCTGTCTTCTCTGCTTCTATTACACACACACACACACACTTGTCTCCCTCTGCAGTGTGCGCTGCAGCAGTTGGATGAAAAATGGCCTGGAAGGGGGGCTGGTGCAAGGTTGCCAGCAGAGATGTAACAGATGCACGCACACACACACACACACACACCTTCAGACACAAACTGTGGTGCTCTCTTTTTGGCTTTTACTCCCTATCTCTCTAGCTTGCTCTCTTTCTATCTGTTTTACACAAAGCAAATGCGCATGCGCACACACACACACACACACACACAGAGAGAGAGAGAGGGAGGCAAGACAAGTTTATTTGTATAGCACCATTCAGACACAAAGGCAGTTCAAAGTGCTTTACATAGATATAAAAGACATAGAATTAAGATAAAGAAAAGGAAATTAAATTATAAAATAGAATCAATAAACAGTTTAAAAACAAAGAAAATTTAAAACAATAAAATTGAAAGTTTAAGAGCTAAAAGAAGCGCTACAGTTCAGAGACAGACAGACAGACAGGTAGGTATATTTATAATAGATGAGAGCGAGAAAAAGTTAGAGACAGTCTCAGCAAATCTTTACAGTATTAATAGCCTATAGTTGTCACTAGTTTGTTATCCGAGGGTTTTCTTCCCACGAGTGTCTCTGACTCAGTCAGGCCAGCTGACATGTAAGCTTGTCAGGCCCTGTGGAACCTCTTAAAGGGGATCACCAGAAACTGAGCCAGCCAAATATACTGTACCTCATGGTTTCTAGATGAATTCCCTTTTGTTTGAAGAGAGACATATAGTAAATCAAACAAACATTGTATTGTGTGTATGTGTGTGTCTGTGTTTGTGTGTCTGTCTGTCTATATTGCACCTGCAATTTCCAGATGTAAAATCTCAAATGCATGACTTTAAGTAACACACATTTATGCACACACACACATACGTAACCTTTCCTTTTGTAACTTTGCTCATATGTTCACTGCTTCATAACAAAATAATTTTGTCCATGTGTATCAGTCACAGTCACAAATAACATGAAATAAAGTGAGAAGGAAATGCAGGCATCTTCAAAGTCTGTCACTATAGTTTATCACTTGGTTGGGTGAAGGGAATCAAAGATACTGTAGCTCTCTTCAAAGCAGCACAGGCAGGGAAAAGTCACATCTTTTAATTAAAAGCTAATGTAAAGGGAGGATCCAAAGAAAGCAAAGAGGAAAACGAATGAAATGAAAATAGACAAGCAAAGGGAAAGTAGAGGAAAAAGGAAATATACACTCTGTCTGGGCTACAGGTTAGATATCTAAATACACTTACAGTATCTTGCTGTTACAGACATCAATAATACAACACAGCTTGCATGGGGCTAGCAAGCGACAAAGAGAGAACAGCAACTTTGATAGTAACAAATAATCTGAGTGATTTATGGGCCAGTCCAGGAAAGTCAAAAACGAGCCCATTTGGCAAATAGTGCACTAAAATACTATTAAACTCAGCGTGTGAACTGGGGTGCTCCCTTTACTTGTCTTTAGACTACCATGCAAAACCAAGAGTCCATCCACTAATGTCAAGCGCACTGGAAGCATCAGGGATTGGATGTATTTCTGATGTGAACATTTTTATTTTTTATTTTTTATTTAAGAAGCTAAATGTCTTTACCCTTACCATTGTGACCCTTAAAAGTCTGCCCCGTGGACTCTATCACCATCACACCCTGTCCCCCAAATCACTTTGTGGCTTCAGTGCTAAACATTTTTTTGAATTGAATGAAATGGTTTTTTTTTTTTTCTTCAAAATAACCATACAATCACTTTACAACAGGCACACCAACACTAAAACATATAATACACACTAAACAATACCCCCCAAAAAAAAAACAAAAAACAAAAAAAAACACTAAATCTTTTACATAAAACATAAATTTAGCCCATATTTCATGGAATCTCTTACATGAATCATTAGCCCTTGCAATAAGGGCTTCAAAAGAAGCAGTGGTTGTCATTAATTTTATCCAATCTGTATGTTCAGGCTTGATTTGAGATTTTCAATATCTCAAAATAATCCTTGCCGCACAAATAAATCCTGCAAATAGAAGTCCAAAGTCTGATTTTGATGTATCAGGAGGCAAAAAGGACCTGTTGCCCAGCAAACATAATTGGGAAGATTCAGGCAATGTCTTATATATATCTTCAAGAATTGTAATTATTTTTTTTCCAAAATGGTAAAACAAAAGAACAGTCCCATATTAAATGAAGGAAGGTTCCCGTCTCAAGCTTAATTTCCAACATCTGCTATTATCCAACAATCCCATTCTCTGTAATTTTACTGGTGTATAATAATACGTATGTATTACCTTATAGTGTATAAATTTCCCAGCTACATCCCTTACAGACCATCCAACATTCGACACAATATTTTTTCATGTGTCCTTCCCAATCGGAGATTGGGAAGGACACATGAAAAATACAGGTATAAACGCCATGGTTTATACCTGTATTACTTTTTTATAGTGAGACCAGTGCTTGAAGTGGCCAAAAAAAAAAAAAGGGNGGGGGGGGGGGGGGGGGGGGGGGCGTACATACATGTTTACATTGAGTTGACAGTGATTTTTGTTTTATTTAATGTGTGGCCCTTTGACCGTGACAATTAAATTTTATTGGTCCCTGTCCTCATCAAAGTTGCCCATCCCTGGGCCTCATTTATAAAACATTGCGTGGAATCCATAGTAACAGTTTACACTCCAAAACAGGGAAATGGCGTACACACACAAATATTCAGATTTATAAAACCACGCATGGCTTCACGCAATTTCCTCTTGATAAATCATAACCAGCTTGGAGCATGTTAAAAACGACACCCAATCAGCCCAACATCAACCATTCTTCAATACATGTACCTATCAGCCCCTAATACCACCATGTAGCTACGTCATCAATAAATAAGGCAACATGAGTGTACTTACTTTTAATCATNCCTAATACCACCATGTAGCTACGTCATCAATAAATAAGGCAACATGAGTGTACTTACTTTTAATCATTCTTTCATTTATAAAAACTCTCATTGAACCATGCTGATAATTTCTTTAAAACATAATTGTCCTCTAGTGGGACTGTGCAGAATAATGTTCTTATTAGAAAACTACTGTAATTAAATAAAAAAACACTAATTATCTTACATTTCTTTTATATGTATAATACAAATGATTACTCCATCATCCATACGTCATCCAGCTATCACTCTAACTTGTTATGATGTACAACATGTTGTCCACCTGCTGTGACCCTTTTCAATAAATAAAAAGCAGCATTAATTAGGCATCATTTACTGAGAAATGTCCTTCTTCTGCCAGAAAGTACAGAAGGCATGGTCTGAGTAGAAAGTATTATATTATAAAATATTATAAAAATATTGTTTTCTCCAACACTGGTAGTTATGGGACCAGTTACATAGTCCTTTGGTGTGACACAATTAACATGTTTAATTAAATTCTCTACTGTTGTATTATTTATTGTAAACAAACAATGAAAAGGTTTGGTTTGACTGATTTATTGTAAAAATAACAGAATTTTTAATGAGAATTCCTTACAAGTACTCCACTGAGTAACAGAATAAAATGTTTTTACTTTCAAATCAGGTGTTGCAAATGCTGATACTTAATCAGGACAAACATGATTATTACTGTGTATATTTCCCTTTAACTTACAATTTCTAAATAAAATATTTTGATTAGAAATAGTGTCACACCAGAGGACAATTTTAAGGACTTCTGCGTGAAAACAGTCAGACAATATAAAATAAATGAAGAAGTATTTGAGGACACATATAATTTTGTGTTAATCATATTTAAAGGAACATATATTATGCATTAATTTTAGAAAATGTTCTTTTTTTCCATTTTGAAAACAAGCTCACACAACCCATAAATAAATGACCAAATAAAAGTTATTATGGCAGGAGGTTTAGCTAATTGAGGGTAGCTGATAGTTGATTGATGGTTGATTCAATAACTCGGGTTAAGCAGTAAACTAGCATCAAATGCTAGTTTTTCCTGCTGCTTAGCAGTTATTCTTATTGCAACTAGATGATGGTGACATGAGGAAAAAGCGTTTGATGTCTATTATTTATGATTCCAATGTTAGCTTGACTGATTGACTGATGCTCGGGCCCTATGCATCTTTTTTTTTTTTTTTTTTTTTTTTTTTTTTTTTTTTTTTTTTTTTTTTTTTTTTTTTTTTTTTTNTCTCTGAGCTGCTGCAGGTTTGATGGTGGTGACACTGATGTTGCAGCAAACATGAATGCAACTTTTGCACACGTAGCAGCATCCTGCTCTAAAGCCTTCAGTTTTTTTCTTCCGCAATTTTTCTGCACCTCCTTTACGTTTCTTCGCATTCATTTTCCTGTCCATTCACACGCTGACACGGTTTACTTTTTCTGCGTCTCTCAGTTACAGAGGTAGAAGGGGGCGGGCCGACGTGGGATGTGATTGGGCCGGTATCAAATGAGAAACAAAATGGGCCACTCACACGGTCTTTCTGCGTTTCATGGGCTGGGTTGAAAAAAACAAAAAAACAAACGCATTTACCGGCCCACAGACCCATCGGCCCACCGGGAAAAGTACCGGTGGTCCCGATGGCAGTCCATGCCTGCTCTGTGTTGTTCTGCAGTAGAGTACCAGAAGATTTATGAGAGGTTCCAGTATGCCCGAAAATGTGCCGGTACTCTAAAATGAAAATCACAGAGGTCCAGGTACTGCGTACTGGTGCGTACCAGCCCACTTCAAGCATTGAGTGAGACATAATGTTAAGCGCTAGTATTAGATGAGTAGATCTATGAAGCAAAATAGGGTGTTTTCACACGTCGGCCTTACCATTTATTTAAAGGCATTTTGCCATTAAGGGGTCATGCATGAATAGGAAGCTGATACTGCGATGGCAGATAAATCAGTGACAGCTCAAAATGCATTAACATTAGTGCTCTACTCTCCTACTGGCATACTATCAGAATATAACTGTTATATTCTGATGTACAATGGCAGGCAACATGATCTTAATAGCATTACTTGTGGTGTGTGAATGGTTGGAACATGTTAAAATATGAAGGCAAATGACAGGACAGCCTTTACTGGAACATTTGTGGCTTTTAGTAGCACACAGTGTGTGTGTAATGTTAGAAATAATTCACCCTTAAAATTTAATTAAAACAGAAGTTCAAAGAACAGCAAAAGAAGACAGAGAAGACAGCGAAGTGGAAATATCAGAACATGAACAGGAAGAGGAGAGAATGACATAAAGGTGAAGAGACAAAGGCCTGGTTTATTCTTAACATGGATGCAACAATATGCGTTGTGCTACTGTAAATGTGACCTAACTGTGGGCAAAACACCGAGCTGCAGAGGCCCGCTTACATGGTCGTTTTTTGAAAACAACACGAATGGGTTGTGTTACGTAAATGCGCCTTCATCGACGATTGGCCACTCAAAGAGGTGTAGAGGAAGGGGAAGGAGGCGTGGTTGAAGGACGAGAGAGAGAGGGACAAAATAAATGATGACAAACAAGGTTTATGTCTTACAGCTCAAGAAAGTAACAGCAATTCCTCTATTAAGTATCAACAAGTTTGGTTTTTTTACTGATTCCATGTTTTGTTGTGGGTGACAAAGTACTTCCATTTCCGATGGGTTTGTTTTTTGCGTTTGGGGACTTTTAAGAACTGCTTTGTCCTCCAGTGCTATTGAAAGTCCTGGAGTTGAAATGTGTGATCATCATGCGCTGTTGTCATAAAAACATGACAACCATGAATTCGAGGACATGTGGATGGTCTATTTCGGCATCGTAAGCGTGCACTTCCACAAAGTGTCCATATTAAGCATAAATCAGGCCTAAATGTAAGCTTTTATCTTTATGATGTGAAAACATGCTCGTAAACAACAGCAGAATAACTGAGACATAAAACCAGGTCGGTAAAAGCATTTAGAACCTTGCGGAATGTGTTTTGTGTGTGTTTGTTGTTTATGTTACGACATTAAGCACAATCCTGAATCAGCAGCAGCAGCCACCAGATTCCATTACTTGTTGTACTGCATGAAAATTAACTTATACACACTTTGAGCCTGAGGTAAGTAAGCCATTACAGTGAATATATCTTGTTTTATTTTTTTGTCGGAATTACTTGTGGCAATGCAGATGAAAGTGCAGACTCATTTGAATAGACTGGGTGATATGAGATAGAGCTCGCTGCTGAATGGCATGACTGTTACAAGCTATTTTAGCGGGAAAATCAAAAGGCTAGGCTGTGCAGAATAACCAACCTTGTGGAAAAATGACAGAATAAATAATGAAAACTCTTGAGATAAAAAAAAAAAGAAAATGCCATTTTTTTTGCTTAAGAGTTTTCATTATTTAAACAGCATTCACTGTATTCTGTCACTTTTCCACAAGGGATGTTATATTGCTTGTCCACTAGCAATAACTAGTTAAACTCCCAATTTTCCTATTTCTCCCTAGAACAGAAAGTTTCCATAATTACTCACAACTCTCAGGACTCTGAAGGCTGGAAAAAAAAAAAGCACAGGGAGGTTGATGATGAATTTGTCGGCTCCTCACAATAAAATCAATGCTGTTAAAAATTGAAGCATTGTTATGCGATACAGATTTCATAATTATAATACAGTCAACGTCATTAATGCCTGAATATCTCAACAATAGGAGTGCCAGTGACACAAAGAAAAGCAATACTCTCAGTTTTATATGAGTAAGAATTCAGACATACATGCACATGCAAACATCCAGACACACACACACACACACACTTGCACATGCACAGTCTCTTGTTGAACAGCAGGAAATCAGCAGTGGCCACTGTTCAATTATCAGATGAATAGATACAAGAGGCTGAGGAGGTTTCGATAATGAAGGGCTTGTCTCGGCTGGTCCAACCAGTGCCAACTGTGAGCCCAAAGACACACACACACACACACACACACACACACACACAATGAGAATCTATGTAAAGCCACAAATTCTTTACAACACACACAACCCAAAGTGAGCGGATCATGAGCAGTGTAACAGCAGAACAAAAAGCCAAATTTGGGAATTCAGTACACAGGGGTATTAGATTAAAATGTGGTTTCATGACTATATTTACAGATGGTGTAAGTTTTGTATAAATATTGTCTTCTAATCATAATATATTGTGGAATTATGAATAACCAGTGGTATATTTTAGGAGAGAAAATAAAGATAAATCTAAATTTGATTCATCAGACTAGCAATAAGGAGCTGACTAGTGAAAAAATTAAACACTGAATTAATTAATAGCTAGCAAATTAAATGATGAATGAAATATTATCATATTAAAATGTTCCAGCAAATGCCACATGACATGCAACTAAATTAAATTACTCAATTATTACAAAAAATCACCAAATTACATGATTGCACAGTAACAAAATTGTATTGATAACAAATCACTTTATAGTTTAAGCAGCTTTTTATTTTCTTTTTTTTTCATGAAAGTCTGGTTTTAACCTAATACCCTTCTAGTTACTGTTGATTTTTTAAAACTTACTGTCATTTTCACAACTCAGTTTAGTGATGCTAATACTAGTTTAAATGCTGCTTTATTTAATTCAGTACAAGTTTCATTCAGTCTCAATCAAACTTCTCATCTAACCCATTGGGGGTGTATTCATACACCCTCACATATGCTGCCATCAAGAAACCCAGTGGGATTGCACACGTGATGTGGGTGTATAATTATGGGCACTTTCATAGCAGGTAAGATATTAAGCTTCAAAGATTTCTTATTTTTGAATCTTAATACAGTATGTTAATTGTTTTCATTTTCTCTCTCTTTTTTTTTTTTTNTTTTTTTTTTTTTGCATCATAGGAATTGTTTCACTAAAATCACAGATCTGGTGGTTTAGGTGATGTCATCATTAAATTTTATGTTTCAGGGGATTTAATGCTTTTTTTGTATTTTGTTTCATTGTTTAATGTATCTCACTTGTAAAGTCTGGACTATGACAAATATCTGTCATGTATTGTCTTGTATTGTACCTCATCCGTTATACGAGAATACACAGCAGCTGTGCTGTATTAAAACAATGACTGCTATAGCACTATTATGGCACCAGTTCAAGATCAAAGCAAATGCAGGAATATGCTCTTTCAGCCCATTGAGATGTAACAGATATTTTATGTGCAAACTATGGTGACTGACAAATTTTAGGGCACTAAGCTTGTGCACATGCAGTTGACTGAAATGTATAAAATAGAAAAAATAATTTCCAATTTTCACATTTTGTGCATATGTAGATTTTTGTATTCTTCACTGGATGCAGTTTTCTATTCCTTTTCATATATCTGGTCCTAATATATGAAACCAACGGCTGATGGTCACTCAAGACCAACACACATTGTCAAAAAGCACCATTAGATTTGGAAATCCAAATTTCCAAATCTGAATGGAGCTTCATTCAAACAGTGGCAGAGCCAGACAATTTTCTTAGGGGTGGCCAGGCTGACACCAGTGTTGTCTTTGGGGTAGCACCTTCATTGGTCTTTTCTTCAGTTTTTTTCTGCATTTGCAGTGTTGTAGGCCAGTATTACCTTTTTCACTCACTCAGGCATCAGTGAGTTCGTAATGAGCCCTAAAACACCATTAGGTGTGTTGTTTAGGATGCTTGCTTTTAGCTAAAATCAGGGTATATTATCTAAAAATAGTCTGGTCAGCAGAAATAATGGTAATTGATTATCCTCTTTGAAAGAAACATAAGAAAAACTTGAAGCAAAAANTCAGCAGAAATAATGGTAATTGATTATCCTCTTTGAAAGAAACATAAGAAAAACTTGAAGCAAAAACGAAAATGAGAATTTCTGAATATATATTACGTTATTATGCAAAATCTTTGTCTCTTCTTAAACTTGTAAAAACTCGTCTGAAGCCGTTGACACATGAAGCTCCAGCTCAGCAACTGTTTATCCACACACATGCTTCCAGCTGAGTTCCATGCTTAACAAGCTCAGCTGGGAGCTTCACGTGCACATGGCTTAAGATAGTCTTGCACAAATGGAAAACCTTGCTAACTAACTTTGCTGTTTCACACACTGCATACTCTAACCTATTCTTTATTTCATGGAACAATTAAAAAATGTCAACAAATTAAGTCAATAAACGTCTAGTTTTACGAATGTACCTGTAATTGTCTTCTCAATTTGCTGAAAGCTGGGCTGTCTGTGTTGAACTGGCTGTGTAGGATGGGAGGGGGGAGGGGCAACAGAGCACACGGATGTGTGTGGTCAGCTATATAGAGTCCTAAGTGCTGCAGCAGCAGAGCAGAAATGGTTCTGCTCTGCCGCAATAATAAATATTCAAATAAATTAAAAAATGAGTGACCTGAGAACCAACACTGTGTGTGGTGGCCAGGCTTTCATCTATGGTGGCCATGGCCATCACTGGCCACCACTGCATCCAAAGCTAACCATAAGCTTAAATGTTACATTAGCTCTGAAACATTTGTAGCTAACAATCACATTAAAATGTGTCACAGATGCCTTGGGTATCTAACTGGCTAAATATATTGATCTCTTGAGAGTCCAAATTGTGACCTGCAAAGACAAGCTACAGGCAATGAGAGTGTAACACACAGGACAAGAGGGAAACTGTTCGCAAGCATGGCTATGAGAAAGGCTCTGCCATTTCCTGTGCCATGTCTCATGCGTGTTTTCTTGACTAAACATAGTTTGGAGACCAGATAGATTTGATGGGGATTCCCCTTGGTGATGTTTTATTTTGTGAATCCCTGTCAGCGTGGCTGTGGCAAATGGATGGGTACCTCTGTGAGATAGGGATGGACCGCGGGTCTGCCAAGATGGTTGCCAATTGGGACCCGGGGCATTTCTGTCACATGGTGGATGCGGCAACGCGCAGCCCAGAGCATGCTCCTGACCAGACCTGACCTGTCGGCGTTCAGTCGTTTAGTTTTCAAACCACGATGACTTCAAGATACTCGATTAGAAGACAGAAAATTGTTCAGCATTCTGACAATTCTGAAAGTCATATGATGTGTATGTGACTGAACTACTTTCTCTCCCATCATCTAACCTGGTTGTCTCTTGTTACAGTGTGCCATCCTCTAAAGCATTTCTGATCTCTTATATTCATCCTTTATTAGTCATTAAATATCCATCAGCTCTCACATATACTTTCTAGCAACAGCATCAGCATGCACAGTACCCCTCAAACCCTTATTGCTTCTATTATTTTACACCAACCCTTCCTCTGTCATACCTTTTCACCTTTGTTTCATTTGTTCCCAGATTTAATCATTTTATCACACATATGGACAGAGAAAGTGGGCCAGGACTGGTCAGTGTTTAAAATGCAAGACAAAATTAGAAAGCAAAGGCAGAATCTGATGGGGTCAGATTGTCTGGGTCAAGCCTGAGACATAGCCGCTTTCTGCTCCCAATTAGGCTAAAAACTACATGAGGAAAGTCTCAGGCGGATATATTCAACCAGGCCACATTCTGCCCCTGTGCTTCTTTCTGTCAGAGAAGCAAAGGGAAGTGGGAGAGAAAGAGAGAAAGGGGGATGCAAACATTAGAAGAGAAGGAAGAGAGGCTGAAGATAAATTGGTCAGCCCCCCCCCTCCCCATCTCTCTCCCTCACTCTGCTTCTCTCTCAGGACTGCTGTGTGTGAGACTGCAGATAGATTCTGATGTTCTCATTTATGTCTTAATGATTGGGTTAGTATGCAGCTTGTGCTCTGCAATGCTGCACTTAGACAGAAAGTGAGATCACAGAGAGCCATGAGCATACATGCACACTCATCTACACATATACTGCAAGATCAAAGGATTAACATGGAGATCTGATGCATACAGTGCCACATATATAGATGTATATTTCAGTGAAACCAGAGATGGCACACTTGGAGTGCACATGCAATGACCAATAAGTCATATATCAATTGGTATTAGTATAATACTCTAAAATCAGAGAGAGAGAGAGAGAGAGAGAGAGACAGTGCTTGTAATGACATGTCATATTATCATGGGTNCAGAGAGAGAGAGAGAGAGAGAGAGAGACAGTGCTTGTAATGACATGTCATATTATCATGGGTGGTTAATGCTTGAAATTCCAGGATGAGTATCCTTTTAGTAAACAGCCGTATCATTTGAATATTTCATTGAGGCCAATTACCAGCTTGTTTACTTATTAATCTGATTGCTGCTTGCCAGAAAAAAAGCTCCAGCCCTGCATCAGAGAGAGAATTAGAGTTTGTGTAAGCAGAGAAGAGCAGAACAGAGCAGCCCCCACACTGCTGGTAGGCCTCAAGCAGGGAAAAGCAAGTTTACACTGAATTATAATGATAGCTAAAAGAATATTATCACGGCTGAGGAAAGCATTAAAGGTCCCAGAAGAAGTTAATCCATAACACATACCTCATTGTGTATCCATGACCACAATCAGTTCAGTATCAGCCTCAGTTAATATCAATAGATAAATAAGTCCAAAGTGTTCGAATAGCAAAGATAAAATGCAAATATTCTGGAAATGCACCAATTCATTGTGGCATGTGCCTAAAACACATATCTACTTATATCATATGTTCTTAATTAAATACTTGCTGAAACTAGTTAAGCAATGTAAAACACAAAAACAAATGCAAACTGCAACAGATGTTAAGAATTTTTCTGCTTATGTCCTGGAAAACAGACCTGAGCTGTGTGTGCACTAAAACCTTGTAAGCGTTTCTCAGGTGAATGTGGTCCATATGTTAAGACCGAGCAATGACAGGTCCATTAATTTGAGCCGTGTATCCCAATCCAACAAGCTGTGTAGGAACATGGCTGTGTCCGATTCCCTGCTGACTTATTACAACTCCAGGGCCCACTCAAAGTACTTCGCCTGTCATCTTATATTATCGATCCACACAATGATATATAATGTAAGCGTATATATACCGTACACTTACATTTAGTGTTCACAAGAGAAAAACAGGGAAAATGGAGAGAATGGCAGACAAAGGCAGAGAAGTTCAGCATGGTGTGTTCTTCCTGTCTTACTTCTAATAAATCCCAACAGGTCGGTACTGAGAACATGGCTGTAATTCCATTGGGCTGAGATGACAAAATGGACCGGCTAATAGCATCACTAGCTAGAAGAGAGCTAGCCTCAGGGCCCAGCTCACCGTGCTGAGGGAGGTTGATATATGAGAAGATGAGAGGAGGAGACGAGAGCAGCTTTAGGGCCAGGAGCAGCTGCCCATAATAGTAACACTGCAATACCTGCAATAGCCATATTAGGTCTGATCGCTAAGTTGATTGTATGATGCAGGTGTACAGGCTGATTTTTTTTTTTTTTTTTTTTTTTTTTTTTACATAAATGGGTGGAACCATAGTGCATTCATAGAGGTGTGTTCATGTTTGTGTGTGTGTGTGTGTGTGTGTGTCTGCATGCACTGGGTCAGGTTCTTCTCTCCATAATCCAGAGATTTTCCACTTTGCTGCCTCTATTGTGAGGACGAGAGAAAGCAGGAAGAGACTCCTGCCGCACTCTGCTCCACTTCCACGCACACGCTCCATGTAACAGTAGCTAATACCGCACTTCAGCCTCATCAAGTATATGTGTGCTCTACAGCACTAATCACTGTCTCCCACTCATAGAGGCCCTGCTTAATGAGAAACATTCTCACCAGTTGTCTGCCACGATAAAAGAACAACACTCTTCTCTGTGAGCTGCATTAGTAGATAATTCATACTATATCTGCTTCAACAGTTGTGGCCTGTGTTTCTCTACAGTCCAGTGCCTGCACATTAGCACTCGGGGATCTAACACGTTAATCTTCCAAGAATAGAAGTTGTTACCAAGATATAGCAGGATCACTGGACAGTTCACGTGATCATAATCCGTTCAAATTAACTTGACTCCTCTATATGCCTTCCAACTTTGCCACTGCCAGTAGTTGTTTGGCCTTTGGTTAACCTCAGTGATTTCAGAACCTGCTATTCCCCACCCGTCCACCAGTTGTCTCCCCCGAGTTTTTCACCTCAGCCTGTAACATGACACACACACACACACACACACACACACACACACACTTGCTACCATTACCTTATCAGATCCTCTGTATTTATACCTGCTTTTCTCACCAGCCTTTACAGGTTTGTTTTAATAGCACTTTGCTCTAAAGGTTGAGCCTTTGTTTTGTTGCCTGTCTGTTTTGACTAATGCTTGCTTGCCGTTCCTGTTTCCAACTATTAGCCTAACCCTGATGAAGTCTATTTTCACCCTTTTTCTGTCTGTCAGTTTCTGCTTCTGGGTCCCACCTGACAGTTTTTGTGTCATTTTTGTCACTCAGTGAAGAAATCATACCGTTGTAACTAATCAGAATTGAAACTATAGGGTTGCTTTACTGCTGTGTTTACACATATTACTCATGTATACAAATCTTTAATAGCATCAAAAAAAAAAAACTTTATTAACTTTGATAGAATTGTTTTAAAAGGTCAGATCTTGCGTCCAGTCTTTTGATTTTTGGGGTGGAGTGAGCCTTTTGTTTGTACATTTGGATTACAAATTGTAGCTTTAAGGGGAAAACATTTAAGACTTTCAGACTTTTCTTTTAACACACATATCTCTTTTCCAAAAAAAAAAAAAAAAAACNAAAAAAAAAAAAAAAAAGTCAGATTGTACCTGTGGCTAAAATTTTTTAAAGCTTTACATACAGTATATGAAGTATCAATTAGATTTTTGTATGTATATGTTTCATTAATAAAAGTAAAACCATACAAAACAACCACAAAAGCCAGACGTATGCCATTCAGGTGCTGGCATCTACTCAACCTTTATTCCATTTCAAAAACTTGTATGTTCAAGACATAGACATGTATACTCCATGGCCTTAGCTCCTGTTTACATCCAGTTCTAGTTTTATTTCAAGTTTCATGACATCGAAACTTTAAGGCAAGATAGCATTAAATTACTTTCTCAGAACACTGATACGCTACAGATTCTGCTGATATACAACGTAGTTGAACCTCTCTCGAAAGCAGCAAATCAAATATGGATCCACTACAAATATCTTACACAAAGGTTACAACTGCCAATAGTAATATTTCAGTGCAAAAGTACTTCATGAGCACATTGCATATTGTGTAGATAGATGTACCTTTTTTTCCATACTGAAACTGTGTAGTGACCTGACTATTCTGTGCATATTTCCATGACCTTTCCCTGCAAATTTGTTTCCTGGTGCCCATGACAAAAAAAGTTAAAATGTCTATAAGGAAAATCTACAAGTCTCAACCTTTTAATCAGAAAATAGTTGCTGACATAACAATATCCTGCACTATGGACTACATACAGAAAATGTTTCCCCTCTCAGTCTGTGAGATGATGTCAAAGGTCACTGGAGCTCTTTGAACATGGCTGTGCCTGTGCATCTCATTTTCATTTCAACTTTTTCTTTTCCATTGTGGCCTCAGTAGTATTACCACCCAGCAGTATTACTCTATACGTATAATCTACAACTTGAATTCATCTGTTGGTGTTGCTTTGTCTATACAGTATGCTGTATTGAATAAGAATATTACAATCATATTTTAAATCTAATATTACTTGGTCACTGGTATCTGTGTAATGCAGTTCTAAAAGTTTCTGTTACCTCTGAGAAAACCCAAACACAAAGTCTCACCTTATTAACAAGCCACCAATTCTCAGAAAAATCACAGAAAAGCCTCCTGTGTTCACATGTGATGTACTGAAACTATGTGCAGTAATTTAAAATACAAGCGTTAAATGTTACCCACGTAGAGGAGAGGTACATAGTGTGTACACAGGATGAGTTGGACTATTTTCAACAAAAAATATAATTGTTAATTAAAAGAGAATAATTATTTTACCTTAACTAAACCCATTGTATTTGTGAATATTTTGCCACAATAACAGAATTCCTTGGATTTTATTTGTTTTGAAACTCTACAGAAATGTAATTATTGAGTTATTTTGCATACCACCAGGGGGTGCTTCAAGTATCATGAGTGGTACATGTAGCAGCACAGTTTGAGAACCACTGACACTATAGTATATGCAATCTGAAGATTTTTTTTTTTTTTTTTTTTTNTTTTTTTTTTTTTTTTTTTGTATAATTGATCAATTCTACACTTATGTGAAAATCCTCCAATTAACTGTAATGCCTCCTTTAAACCAGATTCCATTTAATTTGGTATACATACTGTATCTATAATTATTATTATTATTATTATTATTATTATTATTATTATCATTGTTGTTGTTGTTGTCTTGTTCTTGGCATGTCCTTGATTTCATTGGAAAGTCACATGATGCTCTAATTGCTCTTTCCGAGAATTATGAACCTTGTTCATCAGTCAATACAAAACAAAACAAAACAAAAAAAAACCAAAAAAAAAACCATGATGTTCTCAGTTTAGAAAATCATTCTTATTTGTCCATAACTGTATATGGCACTTTTCTGTGAAAAGGACCTCTAGAAGTCTATCATGATCATATTGTGACTATCCCAACCGTGTATTAGTGATTCATTGATGAAGTATTTCATATTTAAACATTTACTTATCTAAAGGCCATGATAGTTTGCATAATTAGACCTTTAAGTTCCTTGTAGAAAATGGTGTATGAATTGTGTTTCCTCTGTCAGAAGTATAACAGTGTGTTACCTATGCTGTCAGTTGCACAGCTTCCATATAATCCCACTGAGATAAACCCTCTGTGGGCGATCCACTGTACAATTGACACCTTACCTAAAATTATCTCTCTCTCTCTCTCTCTCTCTTACTGCACTGATCCTTTTTCACATTTTACTTTTCTCTCAGCATTTGTCATCTCCTTCTCTGTGTTTACTTCCCTCCTTTCCTTCCCTCACTCCCTTGCTCTAATCTCACACTCCATTACAAATAAATTTGGTTGTAACTATGATAGATTCTTTTTGGTGGAGCTGTATCTGAGCAAAGAGACATGACTCTCTCAGCTACAACAATGTGTTGCATGAAATTGAAAATTTGGACCATAAATCTGCAGAGTCGCAATCCCCAATGAGTCTGTTCTATTCCATTATGTAAATGAGTCTGCAAGAGTCACTCCTGGGAATTTATGGAAACAGGGCAGACATCTGTAAAGAGTGAACATGCAAGGTGTGTCTTTGACTGGATGGGCTCAGAAACCAGAGTTTAGGTAAATATAACAATCACATTATGCACAAGAAAGCAGTAGGTTGTGATAACGTAAAAACAGCAGATAGCCATACAATCAGAAGGATGCCATATGTCAATATATGATTTAAAATCACACATATACACACTCACAATGACCAGCACACACTGAAACACACACAAAATTGAACTGACCTTTCTTTTGTCATTCTAACAGCTGTGATAATCCCACCAGGTGTTGTCCTTGGAGACATTACTGACAACAGCCCATCATGTGTGATATACTCAGTCCTCTACCTATACACACAAATAGACTTCCTTTCCCTCCATCCGATAGTGTCTCTACTCTCCACATTCCTGGCATTTGCATTTAAATTGAAAAACAGAATGCCTAATTCCTTAATTCCCTGTGAGTATCCATGGTCCCACATGACCCCACTCCACAGAGTCCTCCCACATGCATCTCCAAGAACAGAATGATCTTTTCGTGGATATGACTGTGTTCTTGACACCTCCTCTTCCTCCCCCACATACTATACACATTAAAGGGTGCACATGCTCATGTATACACATACTGTACATGCACACACAAAAAGACCAGAAGCGGACATACACAGATATGCATTGTCATGAGGGCAACACAATGAGTGCTACACTGCTGTGAGCTCTTTGCTTGCCTACTGATTAGTCTATTATGTGGGCAGTAGCTGTGGTCTGAGGACACACGTGGTCTCCTGCCTTCCATCAGCCAAGAAAATGATGCTAAGGAAGACATGGTTAACTGACATACAGCAATATGTAGGAGGTCTCTTTCTACAGTATAGAAAATAACATTTTATGCAGATGTACTAACAGAACCGTGGAAGTAGACAAGTACTAACTTTGACAGCCCTGCAGTAGGCTTTATGTGTGTTTGTGAAACTGCCACCTTGAAGCTTAGCATACCTTATTTCACATTATTATTTTGAATATGGTCACCTGTGGTAGGTAATACACTACTATACTTCTATGGCCTATTCTATAGTTTGCTTTTGAGATTTTGTGACCATTTAAGTGTTCATGATACAGTGGTCATTTTTGTCCATATACAGTATAATATCTGAAAAAGTGATAATACAAGCTGATCACATAAATTGATTAGTCCACTGTTATCTGATTTCAACAATCTTGATTTTGACATTAATTCAAATTTGGGAAAAATGAATGGTGTCATTACGCTTTTAGAGACTTAGTGCCTATCCCATGATTTTAGATACTTTTAGCTCATTGTTTGGTTTTATGGCTGTACATTCACTGTATTGTTGAGGCTTAGCTACTCTCATTACCTTTGTTTTCAGCAGTAGAAGGCAGCTACTCCATCACCAAACAACAAACAAAGTTAACCACAAGCTGGTAACAAATCTCAAGCCTCTAGCTGCTAGGACTAGATAATTTTTTCAGGTGTTGGAGACTAAAACAAAGCTAAAAGGAGAGTAAAATTTGCACTAAAATTCATCAGATAAACAGAAACATGACTCCAGTGGGCTGCTAATGTTGCTCCATGTCTGAATGTATAAATAGGGAACTGTTTAACATTTAGCCATAACTCTACTTTAAAGAGACAATTTGTCAAGACTGTGTGTTAGTCAGTGCTTGTTTTGGAGTTTGACGCTTACAGCGGCTATAATACTCAACTTATTTTTGAGTAAATAAAATTTGTTAAAGGATAACATGGAACTATAACTGCTACCAAATTTCTAAATAGGTCAGTGACCTCAAAATAGGTCAAATACCTCAAAATAGGCCAGTCCCATGTACAACCTTGCCAGTATCATTTGAATGACAGTCACTTCCTCACTCTTCCTCACTCGGCCACTCAAAACATTTCAGGAAATCTGAAAACACATACATCTGATGCTTGTAGTACATTTTTGCTAAATCCTTGTGCAAGTATTGTTCGATAATAGACAAATATCTGGATGTGGATTGCACTGGTACCTGATGTCAGAGCTAGCAGTGTGGCAACACACCAGATTATGGCATCTGTGCCTCCTGCCAACTACTGGCTTCCTGGCGGGCTAGCTGGGAAGCAGCCCTGATCTGTAAGGCTACTGAACAGCATCCCAGCACACAGCTGCAACATTAACACTGGCAAGCGTCACATCTGTTGTACTCATTCAGCACCACAGTCATACCACATTTCATCATCTGGATCAGTGTCACCAAAACAGTCATCAAAATTGAATGCCAAGCTCTTCCAGTCTGCATCCAATATTTCATGCCTGAAAGAACACATGGAGCAGGATCTTTTTCTATTCTAGCAGGAAAAGCCCTCTGTAAACTTTACCAAACAACACACAGCAGACTGAACTAAGCGGTTATTTTCTTATTTATTGTAGCTTTTTTCTCATATTGCCTCTGTAAATGATGCAGTGATGACAGATGTATATGATAATAGGGGCAACAAGTGTGTCTCGTGGGGATTCGCTCTACTTCTGCTCATAATTCACTATGATGTTACGACTCTGGCCTGTCAGCTTACAGCCATGTCTTAATGTCTCCATCATCTAAATAAGGTCCCCTGACTCAGTGCTCAGCTAAATGTCATCAGCATGCGAATGCAGTAGCCACAAACCTCACATAAGTGCCTTCTGCCTCTAAGCCTTCTCCAGGAAAAGGTTCCTGTCTTAATACGCTAAGTGAAGATGTGCGTCCCAGTGCTCTCTTGGCCTGTATCACTTATTAATGAAAGAGCTAAAGGGCCCAGTCTCTGGAGCTATGATCAATGCTGAATTGCTTAATGTAGCTCAGTGGACATGTGTGTGTGTGTGTGTGTGTGTGTGTGTGTGTGTGTGTGTGTGTGTGTTTACATGTGCAGTAATAACTGCCCATAATGGTGGTTCAGATTTGCTCATTTGATTAGGAATTTGATATTTGAGAATTTGAGCTTTGATCTTTGAAAAGGTGACTTGCACATTTCAAAGCTGCATAAATGATGTTTTTGAATAAACACTAAACCTTTTTTTTTTTATTTTTACTGTATGTAAACTGCTAAAAGTAAACAAAGGTAATAATTTAACAGAACATTAATTTAAAATTTAAGCTCTGAAAATGATCTTGGAATACATCTGATTTTTGTTAATAAGGGCATTTTGCTACCTTCCTGTAAGATTTTAAATGGCTGTAGGCAGTTCTGTGGAACGTCAAGGAAGCTGACTATTATGACATCACAAGGGTGATTCTTACTGATGCTGAAACTGTCATGCATGAAAACTAAAGTCACTGGAAGCCAAAGTTCTATGAGTCAGTTATGTGGCATTTTAGTACATTAGTTTTGCAGTTTTCAGCACCAACACAAAGTAACCTCGGTGATGTCATAAAGGTCAGTTTTCCTTTGCACAGCACCCTCTACAATCATAAAAGCATTTATACAGTTGTTTTCATGTGCTCCCTATGGCCAGCAGACTGGATTTCATGTGCAAAATCATGGAATCTGCTTTAATAATTTCTTCTGTAAAACTTTTAGATAAATAGAGTGCATGGGAAATAAGAATAATTAACTGTCAGCCCACAACCAGAGAGGAAAATTTAATCTGATGCCATGGTTTGTTAAGAAAGATATCTGGAGTGTAAATGCAAGAAGTTGTGTAAGAAATTTCATGGTTTTCAAATAGTATGGGTACTGTATTACTGTATTATACAGTACACATACTGTACTGCACTATGTACATGCAGGTATATTTGAATGACACTGGCTCATCTGGCTTCTTGGCAATGGCTGACAGTTTAATATTCTTCTGACTGAAATGTGTTTCATCATCCTGTTTAAGAGCTTCAACACAATGTACTCCCTGAGCTGTATTTTCAGCATACATCAACTATATTCTGTATTCCCTTCCAACTGTCGTCCTTTTTCCAGTTTTCTCCCATCTAAGCCTCCATCGGTTTTTCATTCTCTTGTATCATTTCCTTTAGAAAAAAGTCAGAGCTAGTCATTGTATAACTCCTGCTGCTCTTTGCGCCAGCCTTTCTGAAGGTTGAAGTGTTTGAGTAAATCAAGTTAGTAGCTTAATTCACTTTCAAAACTAAATGAGAACATCTGTAATTTTACCTTTAGAAGAAAATGTCTTGTTGAGATTGTTTATATGTGGTAACTGCATCACAGAAGGAGACGAATGAGGTGGTATTATGTGAGATAGAGCTCCAAAGAAAAGACTATTTTCACATATCTAAGATCCAAACTGGTACTTTTGATAATTTATGACTAGTTAGAGTTATGAGTGGACTGCAGAAGCTGTGTGGTCAAGGTAAATAAACCCATGGGTGTTCTTTAGCCGACAGTCCTAAAGAGACATCAGGCTGCCTCGCTGACTTCTCTCAGCCACAGAAACTACTTCAGGTGAAATCTGCTCATTCATCTTCTCAATACAAGCTGCTGCTGGAGCTGTTTAAAAATGTTAGCTACAGTTGCAGATTATCACTCCCTGAGCACACATAAGCAAACCACAAGCTCATGTAATAACGGTAAGCTACAGCGCTTCCAGCTTCACGTAATGCACAAAATGTGTGTTGGTCTGTTCGTGGTGTGTGTGTGTGTGTGTGTGTGCGTGCGTGTGTGAGATGCTTATGAGTTGTCCTTCTATTTCAGTACTCCTTTTCTACTTCTACATTTGCTTTTCCTCCTTGTGTCTTCTTCTACTAAATTATTGCCACTTTGTCAAAAGTAGGTTAAGATAAAACATTTAAATAAAACACACAGTAGGTATTTTTGGCATTTTCTTTGCTGTTGTCAGCCATTAATTCTGCTCTTCTTAAGCACAAAGATGCTTAAATGTGATTGCAGCATGTCGGTTGTTCCATAAACTGAAACACCAAACACCGACAAGAAATCCTCAAGTAAAATTGTACCAACTTGTACCAGCTGTGCACAATGCTGAACCTCCAGTGTAAAAAGAGTACACAGGTCACTTTCAATGATGTTAAAACACAACAAACCCTTTTAGCAGCAACCTGTATGCACTTGTGGACTCGGGTGTTGTGTGAATGGCAATGACCTGGCAGAGTCTGGTATCTAGGACCAACAGTGTGATATGAATCGTCAAAGATTCAACCTGTGTTGTATATCTGCCATACACAGCATGAAGGTGTGTTAAAGAGGTACAGTAGCGTTTCAATTAAACAATAAGATCGTTCACGTAGATTGCAACTAATAAATGACAAAATCCTCACAGTCCAAAACAACACAGCCACATATATCACTCCTCAGTCATTCTCATATGTGGGTGTTTTTCATCTTGGACAGGCAATGTTAATGTTAGCCCACAGATATTTGCTTTACAGCAGGTTTGCCGTCCTCTCACTGGTTAACCTGTTCTTTATCCTTGGATTATGTGTGACATGGTTGCTACTGCTCAGGCTAAATACATATTGCTTCTTGTATTTATTCTAATGAATCTTTGTTGGTCATCATTACATTTGAAAAAGCATTGATTCCTGAGCAACAAAGCATTTTTCCCCCAGAAAGAGCTGCACATTCATAGTTATTTAAAAACGTAATTGTAGATGTTTTCCTAAATTATTATAGTATGTCATCAGTCAGTAACAAATAAAAAAGTTAATCTGTGATGTTTTACTATTAATTCAAACACAATCCTGATTACCTTACCAAGACATTTTAATTAGGTCTTAACTACTATCTATTATATATACATAACATGTTTATGCATGCACAGAACACATCATTTTCCCAACTTGCAGCTGTATAATATTTTGATAATATGTCTTAATACAACTGTTTTTTTAAAAAATTTATTTACAAAAATAAGCCAGACTTCTCTTTTTTTTTTTTTTTTTTTTTACCTTTGTTTGTTCAGGGTTAGTTTCACTGAGCTCTTTTTCAGGAATGCCCAGCTCACACACTAACACACACATTCACACCTGGAAGCTGCCAGTACAACCACAGACTTCTCTACTGGCCACTGAACAGCTCCACTGGAGCATTTGGGGGTTAGGTGCCTTGCTCAAGGGCACCTCAGTGGTGTTAATGAGGANCAGCTCCACTGGAGCATTTGGGGGTTAGGTGCCTTGCTCAAGGGCACCTCAGTGGTGTTAATGAGGAGAAGCAGGCGCTGCTCATTCACCTCCCTGACCTAGATTTGACCCAGATTTCTCCTGCCAGCTCAGGGATTGAACGGGCAACCCTTTGGACACAAGCTCACTGACAGTTGCACAAGAACATTGTCTATAAGTAAAATAAAGTACAATTTTTTAAAACATAATTATGATTTAAATCAAATAATATATGATCAAAATATGAGTAATCAAAACTAAAAATCTGACCAAATATTCATTACCAACTTTTGGCACTTAAGAGCTTTTGATATTTGGTGATACAGACACATTTCAGGCATTACTCCCAAAGTAGCAAAAGTTCAGTGGCTTCAGTGCTGATTGAAGGAATGGTTGAGTTCATGATTTACTGACCTACTGACACATCAGCAAGGATCGTGTAAGTCCTACTTTTTCAGGTATTGCCTGTATACTGTATATTTGTGTTTGTGCATATGTGTGCATGTGTGTCTGTGTATTGTGTTGCTGAGCTTCAAAGATGAGTGTGGGATAATAAGTCTGATTCTGGCATAGAGAGAGAGAGAGAGAGAGAGAGAGAGAGAGAGAGAGCTCTCACAGAATGTACAATGGAGCACGCAATGAGACAGGAATGTCAATAGAGCCTGTGAGTGTTGCCTGGAATACCTAAACATGCTGCCAAGTAGAGACACAGTAGGCCTGTCTCAGCCTTGAGGTGAGGTGTGTGCATGTGTGTGTGTGTGTGTGTGTGTGTGTGTGCACATGCGCATGTGTAAGGCAGTGTTGATCCTTTTTGTGTGTAATGGTGGTGACAGTCCACAGCTATGAGCACCAAAGGCACTTCCCAGACACAGACATTTATAAAATAGCCTGAAGACACACTCACGTCCAACATCTGTCTGGGAAGGAATGAGAGAGAGAGAGAGAGAGAGAGAGTCTCCCAGGATCTTACAAGGTCAACTTACAATTTCCTTATCAACAAAAAATTGTGATAGATCCAAACAGTAACACAACATTGAATAACTAATTACACACACACACACACACGCGCGCGCACACACACACATCAAAACACGCATGTGCTGTGCTTATGTAATGACTGAGTGAGAGAGACAGATGGTGACTCATACGCCACTTTAGATTGCCGGCACTACATTTCCCATGAGGCCACTCATAACACCTGCTGTCAGAAGCGATGTTCTTCCTGTTTTTCAGTGACTGGAGTGGAGCCTCATGGGAAAGGTCAGATGTCAGAGCAAGAGGGGGTGACACAAAGTGATACGTCACTTCTGACTGAGATTGTTTGACTACCTATAGTATGGTTACAGGCATCATGAGTTGGATCGGTTGTTTTGTACAGTAATTTATTTTTTATGTTCCTGCCTTGATTATTTTGACTACTATAGGTAATGATTTTCTATATTTCAGGCATGAGGTTGTTACACTTTGCTGCTCATGTGGCATTTTTTAATTATTCTTCCTCTTTTAGTGAACAGAACTGTATTCATGTGTTTTATTTATTTTAATTTAAAAGGTGTTCATATCCTCAGAATAGTTATTATGACAAAAATGCTAAAAGACACACTTCTTACTCAAAGCAAAGCACGTCTTGTTGATGAGTTGTACTCTGGGCTGTTAAGGCTGTCAGAGGAGAGTTTGAGATGGCAATGGCAAGTTTATTTGTTTAGTATCCTTCAGGCACAAAGGCAATTCAGAAACATTTAAAAGACAATGCAGAATAAAATAAAACATTAAAAAAAATTTAACAGACACAAAATGATTGAGAATGAATAGAAAATTGAGTAGAATGAATGAACAGAAAAAACAGAATGCAGATTATATTTCAGTATTAAATGGATAAAAACAGCCAATGATATAAAGGAGAAATAAAAGTGCAGCAGAGATAAATTAATGAAGCAAAGGTGGATGAAAATAATACAGTTTTTAATTTAGATTTGAAAGTGGCTTCAGATGCATCTTCCTCTTTTACAATGGCTTTCGTCCTGCAAAAATACCTTACCCTAATCAACACCATGGCCTTTTAGTTAACGTCGATATTTTGGATGTTGTTCAAATTTGTGTGCTATTAATCTTCAATGCAGTATTTTTAGTCTTGAAAATAATTCATGCACCATGCATGCATCTTTGGCTCTGCACACACACAAACCATCTGAAGTCAAGTGGTCTCAGATCCTTAACCTCAGCATCCCTCACTGCCCCTCCATCTCACTGCTGGGTGCTGTTTCTCATTACAAGTATCCAGACAGGTCTAATCCTTCATATTAATCACATTAACCTACCTCCAAACAGAACAAATTACTCAGGATGGAAGACAGAAGTAGATAATCTGAAAACCCCCAGCGCAACTTGATGTCTTTAAGGCCTCCCAGTATGTGGTAAGATGCAACAATGAAAGAAAAGGTCGGTGAACACATCCTAAAAGTCTGCACAGTCTCGTCCTTAAGAACTGATTTTATGCCTCTCCATACTGATAGTGGTGCAGAACAGTCACTGTTACCAGAGTTTACATTCAACAGAAAGAAGTGATGGTAGCTGCTTTAGTATAACGATAAAAGAAGGTAAAGAAGACATAGAAGGAGATATTATGTTCCTCATCAGAGCAGGAAGAAAGATGGAGAATTTCTTCTGTTTATTTGACAAATGCAGCACTTAAAATTTACTGCGTTTACATGAACAAAGAAATTTATTTATTGAGAATAAACAGATTACTGTAATAATTGGTGTGAGGCATTTACATAGAGTAATCTGGTAAACTATCAGTTTATTAAAAGAAGTCATCACATGATGTGGGAAATCAGGAAGTGACGCCAATCTGACCTTTTACCTTTGACCCTACATCACAAGTAACCAAAACTGTAGCTGCGTGTAGCTAGCTGCTATTAGCAATGGATTTGGTTATGTCTTTTTATTTATATAGTGCTTTTATCAGTTTGTGTTACTTAATTCATACAGAATATACTACATGTGTGTTGCAGAAACCGACAGGTAAACACTCAGTTTAGTCACTTCCGGGTCACACAAAAGGCAAGCTCTTTTGAGGCATGCGCAGTGTCAATAGGCCAATCATAAACCGGTTAAGCGTTTACATGGCAATTCATAATCGCTTTATAATCACATAACCTGGGTTGGGTAAACAGACTTCTCATAAATGGAGTAACACGTTTACATGACACTTGAGTAATCAGTTTACTGGCCATACACCGATCATAACCCATTTATTGAGGTGCATGTAAAAGCACTGAGTGTTACTCAAACAGCAGAGGAAAAAGTGAATGAACCACAAAAGTTGCTGACCCCTCACCGGTGACACATCCAGCCATGCGATATTTGGACTAATTGCAGCCAGGGAGAGATATCACAAGTAGAAAAGATAAAAGACAAAAGTTTGCTTTGGGGACTCTGAAATGTTGGAATCATCCATGTCTTTTTGTCCTTAAAGTTCTACTTTGTATGAAAGGGAAAAAGGGAAAAGGGAAATCTTCAGAATCTCCTGTCCTGTGCTTTGGTTTGTCTGGTCTTGTCTATCAGGTCCAGACATATCTTGCCTCATCTTACCTTTTGACTTCACAATCCCTTAACAAGTGTTATGCCATCTATATTTGGCCAGTTATCTATGCAAGTCCAGATTAGACCTAGGACTGCAGGGTAAGAACACTGGCAATTGTTGTTTCATCATCTTAAGTGGATTATTCCTTTAAATTTCTTTTTTTCTGATATGTTAACTGACTGAGACATATTTATATGTTGACTATGGTGTATTTTAAGCTAGGTTGAAAGGTCTTCTTTACTGCCTTGTGTTGCCCTGAGGTTATCGCTTAAAGCACTTACATTCCCTGGAAGGTAGAGTTTGACTGATGCAGCATGAACATTTGGAAAATGTGTGTGTGTAATGTGTGTATGGGTCTATAGGGACAGACAAAGAATACCACTAGAGGACTGGTCAGATTTGAGCGCTAAAGAAAATAGTCTACCTACATAAAGTGGGGTCCAAAAGTCTGAGAATTGAATCTTTGAAAAATGTACATGAATTTCAGAATATCTTAGTATTTGGTATGCCCCCCTTCTGCTTTAATNTGAAAAATGTACATGAATTTCAGAATATCTTAGTATTTGGTATGCCCCCCTTCTGCTTTAATGACAACATGCACTCCAGCTGGCATGGAATCCACAAGTTTGTGCAAAACCTGATGAGCCAAGTTATCCCAGCATGATTTGACAATGTTCCAGAGAGCTTCTTGTGATGTCAGACTTTCTGATTATTTCCACATTTACATGGAAAACATCACAGATTTTCAGTGTGGTCTCAGACTTTTGGACCCCACTGTACATAAAAGACAGTGACTTCATCAAGAACCAGAGAAACATTTTCTCGAGTAACACGGTGAGATTCAGCCTTACATACCTAAAACTCATTCAAGTTCACGTGTCAGGCTACCATTCTCCGTCCCCGGCCACAGAATGAAAAGCCAAACAAATGTATGTATTTGTTAGCATTTGACACTTTGTGGACACTGCCAAGTGTGCTCCATATTTTCATATTTGTCCTGTTTCCAGACGATTAAGCTGAAAAGTCTGAGGGGAGGGCAAACAGGAAACAGTCGTACATCACCCGGCATGAATAGAGCGGTTTCCATGGCAACCGCAGACCTAGTTCCACCAACAGCACTTGTTGGGAAGTATGAGTGTTGAAAAGTGTAACCATGTTTTCCATGGTTACACTTTTCTGCAATGGATAAATTTGCATTCATTACTTTGAATTTATGGAGACTAAATATAGACATAAGAATTACATATATTACATTAACATGCTTGGTTATATAGTGACACTGTCAAGCAATATATTATGCCCATACTCATTACATTTAGTATTGTTAGTGCAAGATCGACAAACAAGAGATCATTTTGGCCATTTGGTGAACCACATGAATCCCACTTTTAGGATACAATGGTTTTTTTTATATCACTATGTAGTAGTCAACATTCATTAAAATAAAATATGCATTTTATTTTACAAAAAAGCATTTAAATCCAAATACTTTTGGATTTAAATATTCTCAAGAAAGTTTATGTATGATTACACCGTCTTCTGTCTCCCATGTTAATTCTCAAGCAAACCATCCGTTACTAAAGTAAATTCATTAATCTGGATGCGTTTTTGCTGTGTTTCACAAAGATTAAAGGGCCTTTTTTGCTGGCTAACATAAAACAAGTACTGTAGCTCGACTTATAAGCTACTGTCTTATCAACTGGCTGTACTCATGGATTTTTGTACCTCACTTGTTTAACAGCCATTCATATATTCAAGTTATCTTTTATTCATCTATTCATTCATTCATTCATTCTTGCAGGTAGGTAATCTTCCAGTAGTGCCCATTAAGAGTATAATGGTATCAATAAAAACACACTGAACCAACATCTTTGACTTGCATCGTCCCTGCAGCACTACTGAATTGTGTAAGGAGCTTTACATCTATAATGCTGTTTTCTTGGTATACACAGATTTTTATGGGTCTTTGTGACATTCGGGTTAGATTAAGAAGTTTTATTCAAAGATTATATATGGAGTGACTGCCAAATCAATTATTTTCTATAAAACAGCTAAAATGATCAATGCTTTCGATTGTCATTGTTTAAAGTTTCATAATTGACCTGTTTAGATCACTAGTAATGTGTTATTTCACTGTTTGTGACTCTTAAGAGGGCGCTTGCACAGCAGCACATTAGTTACAAGGTAAAATCATCATATCCCAGCAAGCATATTTGAGGTTTTCATATTCCAGATATTGTAAGCAGGGTACAGTGTTTACATAGAGTATGCCAACTAAAATACAGAACATTTTAATAACAAGGCAAAATGAAATTTTAATATGTGCACAAGCACAATAAAGGACAGTCATATGACTGAGTCTCCCTGCAATGCTGACTGCCATTTGGCGGGGATTAGAAGAAGAGAACATTTCACTAGGCCTAATCCTGGAAACAAACTGCCTTATTATGTTTGATGATCTTCTAAAGGACTGAATACACACGGGACACTTTTGCCACTCCAGTGGCTGATGACCCAGCTGCTTTTGTATTTCCCCATTGTGGTTTGCTCTCTCTGACAAACAACCAGAAGGATATTCATTAACATGAAATCAATCAGCCTGTTAGACTTATCAGATAACATGTACTGTACATACCACACAGAAACACACATTCAAAGAAACACACTCTTTGAATACTGAGAAGCAAACAAACCAAACCTGAACAAATGCACTGTAACATTACCTCATTCCCCCTTTTATAGTGTGTGTGTGTGTGTGTGTGTGTGTGTGTGCATNACCTCATTCCCCCTTTTATAGTGTGTGTGTGTGTGTGTGTGTGTGTGTGCATGTGTGCACGTGTGCGCAACATTCAGTGTATGACATTGGAGTCAGGATAGAACTCCAGTGTAATTTAATTGTAACAGAACTGTGAATATTGGCAGGTTAAGTGTACTGCATGTCCACTGGTGCTTTTACTAAAATCGATTTGTGATTGTAAAATTTCCTTCAAACTTAATTTTCCAGAGTACAAATGCTTGTTACATTATTTGCTCATTTGATATGTATACATAAGCTGAAAGCTGCATAGAATAGCAGAGTTGATTCTCAGTTGAATCAGCAGCAAATCTGACCCTAAACCTCAAATTTATAAGGCGGCATTTTACTCTTCTTAGTGGATCTTATCAAGTTCAGTTTTCTACAGAGGGATGTAATCATTACCCCCCCCCCCCCNCCCCCCCCATTTAAATAAGTAAAATCAAAGCACTTTGAAACTTGTCACATGTCACTAGCAGAATTTCCCCCTTTATTTAAATAACACTATACTGTTTGATTAAATTAACTGAGTAAATGAACAGTTTGAAGGGTGCAAAAATCCTGAAAAAAACTTGACACACAAGCATACACATACAAGATGCGCACATGCACACACACATTTACACAAGTACACACAGGTGCTCTTATTGGTAACTGATTGAATTTACGGCAGGATTAAGCCTGGTGAGCGGAGCCTTGAGAGCATCCACGGCATGTGTTTAAAGGTCCCTCAGGACTATTAAATCAGCCCAGAGTGGATCAGGAAGTCATTGCTATAGCGACGAGAAAAGGAAGTGACCTGATTTACAATGGCCCCACCAATTGCAGTAAACAAATCCTACTATCATGATCAATCACGCCATTGTCAGGCACGCTTAAAGACACACATGATCCGGGTCTTTCTGCTTTTCCTCTTCTTAGCCATTTAATCTCGAGCTCGATGGTGGAAAGCTCGGCCCTGTTCCTCGAGGCCGAGCCCATGAACAGTGGTCAGCAGCCTTTCACGCTTCAGTAGCTGAGGAGAGCACAGTCTAACCAGCTCTACTCAGCTTCAGCAACAGGCCAAGACCTCGGGGTGGTTACAGAACAGTGTTGTTTATTTCATGACTTCTGTGGAGCGATGCTTGGCTAGAACACAGATGGCAATTTGTTCAGTTTAACTGAGGAAGGTGCAGCAGAGGCATTTCCTGCCCTATTCAGTTGCTAATAGGAGGATTGTCAGTCTTTATTACCTCCACCTAGGAGGTAATGAAAGCCAATAGTTTGTTAGTCATTTGTTTGTTTGTTAGTAGGATTACTCAAAAACTTCGAACCACTTTTGATGAAACTTGGTGGAGGGGTGGAGTATGGCCCAGGGAATAACCCATTGGTGAAGATCCAGACCCAGGGGTGGATCCAGGAATTTATAAAATAGACTTCTTAATGTTGCCAAGGTGATTTTTGTTATTTTTGTTAATTTCTTCAAAACTAATTCATCAATCTCAAATTAAAATATCAGCAGTATTTATCCCGTGATTGACTAAAATCAATATAACCAATTTGATCCAGATCCAGATTTTAGATTTTAAAAACAAAATTTTACAATGTTTTTTATTTTATTTATTTATTTTTTATGACAAATAAAGCAATTCCGTCCTGTTATAGCTGTTTCTTTCTCTTTAGGGTAACACTGTGCTTCAGTGGATAACATTGTTGCATCACAGTAAGGAGATTCTGGGTTCAAATCCCCATGCTGGTCCTGGTTTTTGTTAATGCTCCTCCCTACCCTTCCTTGACCATGGTACACATTGTTGCATTATGCCCACAGGTGTTGCATTATGGCTGTCCACTGCTCTAATATTAGTTAAGATGGGGCAAATGCAGACAAACTTCTCCATAAGAAATGTGGTATCAATAAAACAAAATGATATTTTATTATAAAAATAACAAAACAAATTTTGTCTAAAATTTTGTCAAATTTTGTTCACTCTTACAATGCATACCCCCGGTGGGGGTATGCATTGTAAGAGTGCCCTACTAGTTCAAATCAGCACATGCTGGTGCACAGATCCCTGCAGTGTTTACTGACGGAGGGACAGGAGGGAGGGGAGAGGCGAGAGGGCTTCAGAGAGCTGAATCTATAGGACAGAGGGAGATGTTAAGTTGGAGGTGAGAAATAACTGGTGCAATGCAGGTGAGTGAAGAAAAGGTTTTTTTAGCAGGGGAGTGGAAGGGGGGTAGAGTGGAGAGTCAGCCCACTGCAGTGCTTCGCTGTAGGGTAACATCAATCCAAAGCCCACTTAGCTGTCATATCTGCCTTCAGCCTCCAATGGGACCCCATAGTAGGACATGCGCTGGCCCTGCGGCGCTGTAAAGCACTAACTGCGCTATGCAACAGCATTACTCACTCACATTACTGACCTCATCCCATGTGTGCATTGCAGTAAATATAATTTTCTTTTATTTGTTCCTTTAATCACATTTCGGTTTTCTGCACTGGCTACTGCACTGTCAGAGGGGTGATAAACAGCAGGGGGGAGGGGGGCGATAAAGATGATGAAGCTTTAATTTTCTGGTAGTATGTCACCATATTGTTTTAGGATAATTCCACTAACTGTTTTTATTCTTGACAACAATTTCTGACAATTTGTGTGTTCTCAGTTAGTGGTACGACGCTCTAAATCCTAATCCTATCCTCCTCCCATATCCCAATAGCTGCAGTATCTATAATCGCATTAGAATTGACACAGCTTCTTTACACTGAGGCAGTAATGCTGAAAAAGGGACAAAGGGAAAAGTCCACACCAGCTGCTCCACTCTGCACAGATCACCCGGAACACAACCCACTATCAGCACAACTCCAAATGCTCAGATTGGTGAAACATTGGCACAACATCCATTTATCTCTGTGGAGTTTGTGTGTTATTCTCATCTCCATCCCTCTGCGCTATTTGGTTTGCCTCCCATTAGCATGTTGACAGACAGAGGATGCTCCATGCTGCGGAGATGCAGAGAGCGTGGGAGCTGATGGCCAAGATTGTACCACACAGCACAGTAGATGCCCGATTTCTCACAATTAAATGTTGTCTTGAACACAACGCAAACTTTACGAAGCAAGGTGTATTTTCGTTCAGCATTATCTATTTACTTGTGCTTTGAGGTGGTTTATTTATTTATTCATTTATTGTTTATCCATAATAATGCTTTTATTGAATGGGAATAACATTTTAATTTAAATGTTCCATTACAGAACAGTCTGTGGTACTTTCATCTCATTCCAGGATTTGGGCCAGCGGCATGACATTCACAGGATCATTTATTAAACCCGAACTTCATGTAATTTTATGAGCCCAATGATTCACAGGGTCCATTGAAATATATATGTGAAGAATGGCTTCCTGTTTCCTGTTTCCTAATTGATTTTACCCAAATGAATAATTCTTGCTGTGATAATGATGATAAATTTAATTTTTAATTTTATGTTAATGTATATCCCTTGTCTTTTGGTGCTGACTAATTATATAAGGTGCTGACATTTTGTCTAGCTGTTTGACATTGTTCTGCTCTTAAACCCCGTAATTAATTTACGGGGTTTAAGAGCAGTTTAAGAGCATCATTTAAGGTTTTCTGAAACAATTGTCAAGTGTCAAAACATCCGAATACTTCATAGCGTTTAGCCTCACACACCTACAATACATCTCTCCAGTTCTTTTTATCTCCCACACTACCCTTCCCATCCTCAGTCCTTTGCTTCTTTTCCCTTACCTTTCCTCTTTTCTTCTGCTTTATCTTAGTTGAAGGCTGGAATGAATGCTACGATAAAAATGTGTACTCAGAACACATAAGTGGGAGAAAAAAAAAATAGCAAACCTAATTACAAACCAAATTAGAAATACAGAATGTAACCATGATTCCTTCCTGTCCCAGAGTGCCTTAGCAGTGCTGTAAAGACGTAACTCATCTAGCTGATGCCATCTGCCCCTAATTGCCAAAACAAAGGCAATTTTCCTTCTAAGTGAATTATCAGAGATCAATATTGATTATGGGATGGACCTGTCCTGGCCTGTAGCTTGGGTTTATGTGCCAGGAGTCAGGAGTTAGTAATCAGTACAACAGAGAGGCTTAGAGTCTTGTCTTAGCCAAATAACACATCACTATCAGGAAACAGCCTAGTTACACCTACATGTATTTGTGCACTTATAAATAAACACACATGCACACACAAAAGGAAATGCAAATATACTCCTGTGCAGAAAGTTTAACATATGCTTGTGGATGAGTGGACATACATTGCATAGACATGTACAATACAACATATGTGAGCAAAAACAGGCACGCATGCACACCAGCTGCTCCACGAACACAAACACCTACACACAAACATCCTGCAAGCTGCATGATGTACCTTGAAGCAAAAACTTATCTAAGAAAGCGGGAACGTGAGTTATCACTCAGCGTTATTTTCTGATACCCCTGAGGGTTCCTTTATGTCATGAAGACAATTAGTAGTCCTGAGTCATTGCTGGTTAGAAGCAGCAGTGTAGGAGTGAAAGCTGCTATGAACAGCAGCAACAACACCCTGATGTGAGGGGTGAAAGCTACTGTAGAATGCCAAATTTACAGCGTGAAACAAATTCTGTTAGGCGAAACATTGCAGGTAGAGACTATTAACTTTCCAGCCTGATCTGGGTGGACCTTCATTCAAAGCTCAAAGCTGAATCGAGCTCGTACGGCAGAAATTTTGAAAATGTGGTGCATATGAAAGTGCCTCAGACACCATAGCAGTACCACAGCTTGGTTAGATAATCTGCTCAGAGAAAACCTACAGTGCATTTTTTTCTCCTCAGGCTTACAAGGCACATAACAAAATGGCCAAAGTCCAGTGGAACTGGGAACACACACAGGAAACTTCAATACTTTTGGATATGATGGTGCACTAAAAGGGCAACCATTTAAGCACATACTTCCATCAAACAAGATTTGAAAAAAATATCTTATTTGTACTGTTTTTACTGATTCCACACTTTGGCGGAGAAATTCATCCTCTGCATTTGAGCCGTCCTAGCAGCAATAGGCAGCCATAGTGCAGTGTCCAGGGAGCAATCCCAGGTCTACAGACTATTGCATTGGTCAAGGGCAATGGAGGAGCATTAATCTAACACACATATTTTTCGATGGAGGTGAAAAACCAAGTCCCAAGAGGAAAAAAACATGGGGGTGAACATGAAAAGGGCTTCAAATCCATGACCTTCTTGCTGTGAGGCAACAGTGATAACCACTGCTCCACTGTGATGGCCGAAAGCGAAAGAAATGACTAATGATAATATTAGGACTTTTCATAGAATGTGAAAAGAAAACATTTTTAAAAGATATTCAGATCCAGACAAAGTTGCACCTATTGATAGTCTATAATGGGATAAATATGCCCGATTTTTTTTGCATTGACATTGATGTGTTACTTTTGAAGAAATTGACAAAAATATTAAACAATGCGCTATCTCACATTTTTTGATGTCTAAAAATTCCTGGATCCACGCCGGAAAATGGATCTGCATCAAAATTTAATGGGTTCTTCCCTGGACCATGCACCACCCTTCTAGCAATTTTCAGAAAATGGTGTTTCCTCTGGTCCTCCTGTGAGAGGACAGAAGCTGGAGAATAAAGTTTTTCTAGCTTGATAAGCTCAATATAGCATCCATCACACTTCATGTGCATCAATCTCTCTCTGTTCTGCTCTCTGTAGAAAACTTTACACATCGATTGATAAGACATTATTATTGTGGACTTCAGAAAAGACCAAGAGCAGCATGCACACCCCCATCCGTATCAATGGGACGGAGGTGGAGCATGAATCCAGTTTCAAGTTTCCGGGTGTCTCTGGGGACCTCTCTTGGACCCTCAACACTTCTGCCCTGGCTAAGAAGGCTCAGCAGTGTCTCTTCTTTTCGAGGAGACTTAAGAAGGTCCATCTGTCTCCTCAGATTCTGGTGAACTCCTACCGCTGCACTACTGAGAGCATTCTTACCAACTGTGTCTCAGTATGGTATGGCAACTGCTCTGTCTCGGACTGAAAAGCATTGCAGAGGGTGGTGAAAACTGCCCAACGCATCTTTGGTTCTCCACTCCCCACCATTGAGGCTACCCAAAGCAAGTCTGAGGAGGGTGCGCAGCATCGTCAGGGTCACCTTTCACCCCAGTCACAGAATGTTTGCCCTCCTCCCCTCTGGAAGGCGCTACAGGTCTCTCTGTTCCAGGACCAGCTGGCTCAGGAACATTTTTTCCCCTCAGCTGTCACCTTGCTAAATTCTGCACCATGGTGATAAGCCCCNCCCACCCCCATGTTCTGTTTCCATGACTGTTATATACTGCATACTGTACATATCTGTATATACAGTATAATGTACTCATATTGGTACTTCAGTCTTCTCTGTACACGTGGTATATACATGTATTCATATAAAGCTGCATATGCTGTATATATCTTAGTGTATTCATATATTCCTCTCACTGCTATTTATATATCTCTATACATATGCACATTACTCTGCACTGTACTGCTTTTTGCACTTCTGGTTAGATACTAAACTACATTCCGTTGCCTCAGTACTGTACTCTGCAATGACATAAAGTTGAATCTAATCTAATCTACTCTAAAAAAAATATTACAGAAGAAACTCACAACAGAAGACCAAGCTGTTCACATGCGTTTCTGTTTGTGTGTAAATATATGTATGCATGTGATTCTGTTGTGCATGTGTGAAGTTAGCGGGTTTTTTAGGATAGTTTTTAGGATGTTTTTTTTTTAGCCGAATCTGCAGCCAAAACACCTACAGCTGGTGTTGTCACATCATCACATGCAGACACACAGTGTGTCCAATACAGAAATAGACACACACACGCACACCTGCACCAGTAGTGATATCTATGACTCATTCCTGAGACACCAAAATCTTTTTTTGGACTGAAAGTGACATTAAGAGAACACAAATTAACACCTCTAACATCTGTGATTTAAATAGCATTGATCCTGAAATAAGAACTGGCAAACACAAGAATAAACATTTTCCTGTTATGTTTCCTGTTTTCACAGCCATGTGCGTCAAAAGCTGAACTTCTCTCAGTTGTCATCTCTCTCTCTCTCTCTCTCTCTCTCTCTCTCTCACACACACACACACACACACACACACACACANTCTCTCTCTCTCTCTCTCTCTCTCTCTCTCTCACACACACACACACACACACACACACACAGACTTGAACACACAAATGCATACACAAATCCAACACATTACTTTCATTGTCTTCCCTCACCGCTGTTCCCCAGAAGCCTCAGATAATTCTTGGCATTTGTAAGGTTTCTCTCTGAGGAATCTAAAGCTTCCCCCTGCTCCCTTCAACAACTGCCCTTTCGTCATCAACTCATGCCCTCACTTTCTCCCTTCTTGTGACTCTGAGCCTTGATTCATATAGAGCCGCACTGTGCAAGGCATGGTTTTGTACTGGTGTAGCAGCACCAGATTAAGCCCCCACCAAACTATACCCGGGTATAGTCTGGTCTAGGCCCAGGATTTAAAATAGCCCAGGTTGGTTTATACCCCCAGGTATATTTTGACCTAGACCAGACTATATCCCACTAGTCCAGATTATACTCCCTTGTGTTTTTCATAAATTAGTCTGTATATATTTCAATGTCCAGAGTTTCTTTCCATCATAATTTTAAAAATAACATGTCATTGCAACATAGACGTTTTTGATAAATTATAAGGTTGTGTCAACAGGGTTAGGGCTAGTGTGTGAAAGTCTGTGAAATAAAACCAAAAACGTATGTATCCTTTATTATTGTGTGTCTGAGTGTGGGGGTATAATCTGGCTTTAGGGGGTATGAAATAGCCTAGCCTAATAACACCTCGGGGTATAAACTGGACTAGCCCAGAATATACCTGAAGTATAAAACAGGTTAGCCCACTTTAAACCCCAGGGATAGCCTGGGCAGGAGGTATATCTTGGGCTGTTACACCGGTGAAGTACATTCTGCATTTTGGTGCAGTGTGTGTCACTGGCAACCCACTGACACACTTCAATTTAAAAAGTGAGAACATTTTGTGACCAAGTCAAGAGAACGCATAGTTTTTGCTCTCGCTGTTGAGGCACACTCAAATATCTGTTTGTGGTTCTCTATTTCAGTCTAATAGAACCTTCTTCTATAGATTCATTTAGATGCAGAGGAAAAAATACAAATTTGACGTGGTTGTAGCAATAATGCCAGTAAGGCAGAGGGTAAATGGCTGGATGAGGACCATCTTTGAAATCCACACAGCAAACCTCTAATTTCAAGGAAGTGTTGCATTTTGTCAAATCACAGAGCATTACACACCTCATATCCAGTATGTCATGTCTGTACAGTTTTTACTGTAGCTGTGACTGCCGTAGCCTGTAGTTATTATGAAGATCAGAATGTTAATAAATAAAAAGCAAGCATAATTACACACTTGCTGATGGGACTTTCAATATCCCCAGAACCATGACTTAGTCCTAAAAATAGATATTTTTGGCAGTTGGTGGCAAATTTATGGTGCAACATGTTTGGCCTCTGTATATTAGGTCATTGGTCTGAACTCCACTTTCCATTACCAAACCGCCACTGTGTCTTGTGAAGGAGGACTTGGCTTTTAAAGTGAATGAGTGGAATTGATGTGATTGGCCATGACTAAAACCAGCCTTTAACACATCCTCTGATAATGCAGGATAATGGGTTCTATCTAATCCCCCGTTTCCCAGAATGTACCGCTCGCTACAGCCATGAAAATACTAAAGGGGTATTTCCACACNCCCCCGTTTCCCAGAATGTACCGCTCGCTACAGCCATGAAAATACTAAAGGGGTATTTCCACACACACACAGACACACACTGCACCTTGACTCACAAATATAGGGTCTTGTATCTTTTTGTATCCACTTTCCATGGATTGTATTGTTGCAAGAATGTTTTGCACAATAGGACGGATCCTGTATTTTTTTTTTTTTTTTTTTTTTTGTGAAGGGGGAGACCATCGGAAATAGGCTGGTACAGTAAGTAATGACTGTACTGGTCACAATGACATCCAGGAGCCTAGAGCTACAGCACACTCGCTCAGAACTGAGCACGCTCTCTAATTAACTAATGAAATATTAAACACCTCTTCATTCTCCTTCTTTGTCTGCCTCATGCACTTTTCTCTATGTTTCTTATTATCATCTTCTTTATCTCATTTGTCACAAATGTCTCAAGTTTCTATATACTGTGCAGATGAAGTAAAACCTTTGTGAAATCCCAGCTGGAGTTAGAGATACAGGATGGAGGATGTGTTCTTGTGTTTTTCTTTTTGCATAGATGTGATTGGAGGTGCTTATTCCCAACATTGATTAAACAAAACAGTGTATAATGCCATTATTTAGATTAAATAAATTATGAGTTGCCTATATTTTGCCTCTCATAGAAAGACAAAGAAAAAACAGATGGAGAAAGTGTGCGCACAGACACACACACACACACACACACACACACACAGCCAGCCACTAAATGACAGCCACTAGCTCTATGGGTACTGCTGCAATATTGGCAGGTCGGTGCAGTGCCTATCAATAATGCTCTGGAACAGGCCACAGGGCTAGGACCCCCTGGTGCCTAATCTATATTAGGGTGGGTTTTCAGACCAGCTGAGCCAGCGTGGGGTTCAGAGTGAGACCTGAGGGAGGGCAGAGGCAAGACATGGGACGCCTATACTGTGGCTGACTGCCTCCTGCAAGGACTTTCAAAAGGGGAAGCATTTATTAGCCAGAAAAACAAGGGAACAGGAAGGTTGGCACATACAGTACAGTCAGAAAAATTCAGCTCCCATGATAGTGGAGCGAAACATTTCCTTTCCTTTATATATTGCGAAGGAGCCAAAGTGTTAAAATTACAGCACTGTTCAAAGGTGACTATTGCTTCTTCATTCCTTATTCCTTATGGTTTTCTTCATTCCTTATGGTTTTATTGTTTTTTTTTTTCTGTTGATATGATAAATAGTGAACCTATCTTCATCTTTTTTTTCTGCATAAAATAGCTCACGCAATACTTGAATAGCAAGCAGTGTCTTCATGTATGTTTTAACTTCTCACATGCAGTTTTGCATGTTTTCACTTCTCACGTGATACAAGATACAAGACGCTGTATCGTGAATATCTATTTCAGGCATTGTTCATCTCCTACCTTGTAATTTGTGCACTTTGTGCTCAGTTGTATAAGGACAACCACCACGTCAAGACATAAGATTACAGAAAGGTTTGCTGTGCTATTTTAGTGGTATAGTGAAATGGTCCAGCCAGGTGAACTGCATCATCTAATGACCTTCCCAAGACTACCTGCAAGAATTAAAAAAAAAAAAAAAAAAAAAAAAACAGATAGCAAATGGACCATAATGGATACAAAATTTCTTATTTCAGGTATTATCCTTCCCAGTTGCACAGCTGCACTGCTGAAATTGTCATTGGGGGCTTTGATATAAACTCAATGTCCTGAGAGGTGACAAAAAGCCTGTGTATTTTATTAACCTTACCCGACCACTCATGTTCAGTGTTTAATATTGATGGAGTGGGATTTGAAAGGGAACACACAGAGAGGCTTTCTAAGGATAAAGGTTTGATGAAGATGAAGAAGGACATTTGAGGATAAAAAGAGGTATTACTGGATGTGGGTTCTTTCAATTGCCCTGTTTGGATCAACTGATTCAAAGAAGAAATAAGCATGATCATTCTGGTTGATCTCATCTGGGAAATCTTTGCAATCCTTTAATGTGCAACAAACACATTGATCCACTTCTGCTCTCCTTTGCAGCAGCACCTCTGTGCACACTGAGTGAAAACATGCCATTTTACAAGTTTGTCTTGAGGTTCACATTTGTAGAAATGCCTCTAGTAAGCAAAATCCATCCTGAGTCCTGAGCTTTCCTTGAAAACTTCATTTTTGCTTTTACCTCTTTAATACATTTGAATTTAAATGCCTAGTATAAGGATAGGAAGTGAGTGGTCAGTGGTTGTCTTTCACAGTCCATTGGTATGGCCGCTTAAGGCCTGACAGATGGCCTGTCAGTACAGTGCAGGCTTTTCAGGAGGAGACCTAAAATCCTATTTTCACTTTGTATGCAGTGATGCTGCAACAAGGGGGAGTAGACATGGACCAATTTTTAAAACATTAAAGCATTGCAAAAGTTTTGAAACAGCCCCCAAAACAAAAAATAAGGTCACTGAAATCTGTGAAATATGTCCCTTAAAGGACCATACCAGCCATTTTGCATGTTTGAGCCTAATATATTCAATTTTCATATACTAACAACATTTTCTAAAAGGATAAAACCATATTTCAGCTTTCCTGATATTTTGCAAAATCTCTTAATTTTTCAAAACCAAATATTCAAGCGATACACCCACCTTAAAAATCAATGTTTCACCTGCTAATAGTTACGCAGCCTTATGAAGTCATGGTTTAAATTTTTTGATAAAAGCAGGTCTTCTTTTGGGACTGTATTCCCTGGTGGAGACATACATTCACTTTTTATTTGCTTAAACGCTAAAATTATGAAACTTTGAAAATAAAAAAAACCTGAATACGTGTTGTTCATGATGATGGATTACCTATCCCAAGAATGTTTCAAGTATCAACAAGTTGATTTTAATAGCGTACCAGAATGAATTGAAACCAATGGTGGAAGATAGGACAATTTTGGATCTGGAAGATAGGACAATTTTGTAAATTCACCATTCCAATAGTATGCTATGGGAAATGATTGTTAGTAACATTACGATTATGAAAATTGAATATATTAGGCTCAAACATGCAAAATGGATGGTATGGTCCTTTAAAGGAATTTGGTCTTGTCCAAAAAGGCTGATATGTGAAAGCTTAAACAAAAGGGCTGATAATGTTTGGTAAAACATTAAATCCACCAATAATTTAAGATTTGCTTCAGACCCATGTCTCAATATGAGATATTTTTGCATGAAGCTTTGTGTGTGGCTGAGATGACATACAGAAGCTTATTCCTCTGAGTTCCCACCTCTCCTCTGCCAGGTACTCGGGGACACCTGGAAAGGACAAAATCTACCTTTCTTCACAAAGGCTNCCACCTCTCCTCTGCCAGGTACTCGGGGACACCTGGAAAGGACAAAATCTACCTTTCTTCACAAAGGCTCGATAACATCACGCTTCAGAGAGGCTTCTCTGACACAAAACAAAACTTCCACCCACACAGGTGCACAGCTGACACTGCAT
>VXCM01001714.1:274343-288881 GCA_014773175.1 Lucifuga dentata
CCCCAACCCCCCCGAATGTGCAAACCAACAAACACAAGCTCACACTGTATACTGTAACACACACTTAGGCACTTATGCTGTACCTCTGACAGCTGAAGGGGAAACCTTCCCTTAGATACATTCCAGGTGTGAAATGCAACTGCAGCTGCTCTAACATTATTTTCAGTAGACACTATTCAAATTTGAAATGGACCAGGCATTCCTGGCAAATTACAATCAAATCTTAAAGTGCATGCAGAGACCAAAATTTGATTATGCTGTATGATATCTTTTTCTCACTGTCAACGTACAATACAGTACAATACACACAAACTCTTCAAGGATACAGTATTATGCCAAGCACAATACGGTAAGCAGTAGAGTAGAGGAGCCCCATCAATCTCAACAGTGTTACACAAGACACACACAAACACACTTAACCAGATAAACCAAGATAATATTTGCTTCCATTATCTCTGTCATCAATCATTAGACTCTTAGATTCCAGATTAGGTGAAGTACAAATTGTCACTGGAACAGCCAGTTTGTTTTTTTCAAGTATAGTACAATCCAGTGTTTAGAGTAAGTGTATTTTAGGAGTAATTGATGTGCAACAGTTCTTTTTTATTGCTTTTATAGCTTGTCGCCTGAAGGCATCATCCTGGGCTTGGAATTTACACAGTAGATGAGACAGAGCATCTACAACATGCTTACTCTCTATGGAAGTTCAGTGGTCATTACAAGTCTAAAAAATGGGGAAGTTTCATACTATTATATCTTTGCCATATATTATTATATTTACCATTAATGTCAAACTTGATATTACATGCTGCTACCTAAATTAAAAGCATTTATCATTTGGGGAACATGATTTTGTTCAGCATCCAACCAAAATCCAACCTCTACTTTTCTCAACATCTCATCAATGTCAAGAATCATGGCTACTTCATGGACAAATGGACACATCATGGTTGTGGTATAGAAAAAGTCAAGGTATTCTCAAAATAATTCATCCTCTGGGGACAATGAATACCCAAACCAAATTTCATGGCAATCTACCTAACAGCAGCTGAGATATTACGCTCTGTACCAAAGAATTGGACTGAAAGCCAGACCACTGGTTCACATCATTATGTAGTGTCCTGCCCTATAATAATTGTTAAAATGATATTGTTGTTTAATATAAAGTGTTTTATGTGAGTTGAGTTTTGCATCTTTGACAATGCTCAACACATGCTTCTTATAATATTACACCATAAAAATGAAAGAAAATAATAAAAAGCATAACGTGCCCCCCTTAAAGATTAACTAAGACAATATGAATCAAGAAAATTTGGATATTGACTGACACAACAATTAGCATTTGAGATTGAATTGCAGAGAGAGGATCCAGCCTTGTGGAGAGCCAGTGTTTTTACTACTGGATCAGAGAGCTGTTCACCCATTTTCAGCTGCAGAATGTAGAGATTTACATTTTCACTGAGATCAAAGTCATCACTGAATTGTGTTTTATTTAAATCCATCCTAATGCTTGTCTGGTTGAAAAGATATGCTTAAGTTCTGCAAAAAAGTTCCATTTAAAGTTCTTCTTCATATTCCACATTAAATATTGAAGAAATTGATATCAAACATACTTAAGAACGGAAAGTAAATGTTCAAATGAATACCCTTGCATTTCAGGATTAAGTGTTCCATCTTGAATGCATTAACCTTTATTAATTAAGAAAAAGTTTTCAGCGGTCCATTTATAGCAGCAGTCTGACTGCAAGTGCTTAAAGATGACTCTCTCAAATAAAAGGCACAAAAAGGGAGAAATATTTTTTTTATTAACTCACTGCATGCTTTATTTAAAACACCTTCCATACAGTCATAATAATCTCTGCAGGAAGTGCTGCAAATTAATGCATGTCAGTAAAAAGGTTGGATATTTTAAGAGTTTTAAAATGAACTGTGCTCACAGGAGATGCCAAATTGATGCCAAAACCCTTAAATTATAATGAACTGCAAAATTAAAACAAGCTGATGTAACGATTGGAAAATTATAGATGAGTGAAGCCATCATTTGCTAACTTGGTAATCTATGTTTTAGATTAGAACAGTGGTTCTCAAACTGTGGTATGTGTACTACCAGTGTTGAAACACCCCCTGGTTGTACCCCAGATGACTCTGGAAATTTCTGTATTGAATCAAAACAGTTGAAATCTGTGGAATGTTTTTTTTTAAGTTTCGTAATTTTAGTGTTTAAGCACAATAAAAAAAAAGTGGAGTGAATGTATGTCTTCACCAGGGAATATAGTCCCAAAAGAAGACCTGCGTTTATCGAAAAATTTAAAAGACCATGACTTCATAAGGCTGCATAACTATTAGCAGGTGAAACATCAATTTTTAAGGTAGTATCACTTGAATATTTGATTTTGAAAGATTAAGAGATTTTGCAAAATATCAGGAAAGCTGAAATCTGGTTTTATCCTTTTGGAAATGGTTGTCAGTAACCTTATGTGTATGAAACTTGAATATATTAGGCTCAAACATGCAAAATGGCTGATATGGTCCTTTAACATTGACTGAAGTCTTTCTGTGTGAAGCTTGCATGTCCAGTATTCATGTGGGTTTCCTCCAGTATCTTCCAAGACATGCAGATTAAAGATGAGCTGTTATTGGTGTTTGTCTACATGTGTTAGCTCTGGCCTCTCACCCAGTGCATGCTGGGAAACTCCAGCCCCCTACAACCCAGAACAGATTAGCAGGAATTGATTGATGAATTTTAAAATGTTGCAGTGCAGTAAAGGTGCAGTAAAAGTCCACTACATCAGGTGTATGTACATATAGATTATAAGTACAAAAACCATTGTTGCCGGTGTGAGTGAGTGTGTCCATGCTTGTGTGAAACTGGACAATTCTTTGGTTTGAGGTTCATTTCTCACTCTCCAACAGTTTAAGCTGATGCAGCAGTAAATAAATAGCAGCACTTGTTTTCATCAAGCTAACTTTATGTGACTGAGTGAAATGAACCTGTTCACTCCACAGCAGGAGAACAGAGCTATTATCAATATTATTAGCTTGCTGTGAGTAAGATCCACTTCCATTTTGGTGTATGGTGTAGTTTTGTTCAAAGAGAGACCAATCAAGTCTTACAAAAGCCAGAATGTTACAAGACCCATGATTTAGCATGTTTGCGCCCAAGAAATACAACCTGCATACCACCAACCATTTTCCAAAATATAAAACTCAGAATCAAATGTTCAGGTAATATTGGCAATCTGGAAGGTAGTAAAAACAATTTAAAAATGTATGACTCCAATATGCTTTGATAAATGATTGGCAGTAATGTAACGTGTTTGCAGGTAGTATTTATTGGGCTCAAACATGCAAAACCACCAGTATGGTCCTTTAGTGGAGTTGGTGGTCACTTCACTTCAGGTTTCCAGCATTATCCGCTTGCTTCAGCATTTAATCTTTAATCACAGTCAAAACTCACTAAAACTCCCAAACTCAAGCTCCAGGCTTTTATCCCAGCCAACATCCTCTCCTCCCACCTGCCTCACACACATTTACACACAAGCCACCAACAACAGGATCTCAGCCCAAAAGGCCAAAGAAATCTATTCATTTCAATACTGAAATGGATCTGAAGCAAGTAATTGAACATAAACTTGGTATTTGTCAACTTTGCACACTGCAGCAGAGAAGGCGTTGCATCTAGAATGCTGCACATTGCAAATCAAAGGCCCAGTTCCTTCTAGAGAACTGTACTGTAACAGCCAAGTCACACTTGCAGGTGTTGGATATTTACTCCCTAAGTGCCAGTGTTTGTCTCAGTTCCTGACCTTGGAACTGTATTCTCTCTTTATCTTTGTCTCTTTTTCTCTCCCTCCTTCTCATTCCTCAGAAAAACTGGAGATCAGCTTCACCAAAGACACTAAAGACAAATCCTGAAGGATCTGCTATCACTCTTCTGACTCCTTCACTTGCTTTCTCTTTCCCTGCTATGAAAAATATGTGACACACCAAAATCCTTTCTCTTAGCTAAAATTGGCTGTGCATGATTTCTGTAGTGCTATGCTCTTTAACAAAGAACAGATTGACTTTGCTTAAAGGTCACATCATAGTAACGTTACTATGCACACTAAGATGCTTAGCTGTGCATTACCACATTAGCATTACTCTCTCCTCCATGTTTTATTCTGAATTATCATGTTAGAGAAAGCTAGGACGCTAACATCAGAGGCCGACTGGCTGAGAAGTGTGAAAACAGACAGTTCTGGTCTGGGTGCAGACACCCATATCCTCTCTTGACCCACTTCTCTCACTTGCTCTGGTTCCTTTACTTAATATGCTTGCTGCAAACAACTCTAACTTGGTGCAGCAAGCTTATAGCCATGCTTATTCGGCCAGCATCTGTGCAGATTGGTCAGCCTTGGGCATGGTATTAAACAGTGATGAAAGAAATGTATACAGCAATACAATCCGCATCTCTGATTAAGATACCATAGCATTGGCAGACCTTGTTGTGCAGTACTTTTCTTTTACTGTGGTTTGCTTTCAGAAGATCTACAGCATCTTTCAATTCCAGCTCCTGTTTCATGTTACCATAGCAACCTATCTCTTCCTCTTTTCCAACTATTCCTTCTTTCCACCTCTTCTTCTCCTCATTCATCCTGTCTTATTTCGGCATAAGCTACAGTATATCAAGTAGTGTGTCTATAAAGACAACTGTTAAGATATCTAATGAAAATGTGGTACAGGAAGAGATGACTCTTTTAATCTGGTACATCACGTCATTACTTATCATTTCCTGACTTTTAATTGTGCTGTTACCCAATTCAATGACACACCCATATTATATTATCTAATGTCACATATGAGATTAATGAAAAATATATACACTAGCAATTACTAAGAAAAGAAATGAGGAGATTGGGTACAAGAAATTCCTCAGTTTGAACCTCTCTCACACACATACAATATGCATGTACATACACATACACAGAACGACATGGTGGCTTGATTTTGCTGCAGTGGATGTGTCGTTGGTGTCTTCACAGTGACATTGAGTGCTAATGAGAGCTTTAATGTCACCCACACACAGTCTCCTAGCAGACAGATTAGAGCTGTGATTACACTGAGCCCCAAGAACACACAAGAACACGACGACACACACATGTTACATGCCACACACATGTCCACACCATGCTCACACGTGCAAAAACTTAAACGTAGGCTGAAAATGTTGGTAGTAAATGCATCGTCTTCGGTGTGCTGCTGCACCATAGCAGAGAGAGAGAGAGAGAGAGAGAGAGAGAGAGAGAGGCAAAGCTAAGCTGGCAGGAAGGAGGAGATGATGGGTTGGAGGAGATGACTGGAGGAGTGATGGAGATGGAGGCGGAGACAATACAGCTGAGAGAGAACGAGAGACATAGAGTTAAAGTCGTTTTGTCACTGTAACGATGCTGCTGTCCTCTGTGCAGGATATGACCCACATCATCCCCTATCAATCAATTACAATCATTTCCTATGTCAGAGTAATGTTACCAACAGCTGTGAGCTTTGACTGAACACATCAGTCTCACACAGTGTGTGTACACGTGTGTGTGACAGGCCAAGCCCCTACACTTAATACAAGCCTTCCCCATTTGTCCACTCTCCTGCTGCCTTTCTGTCAGTAGCTGCCTCTCCAAATACCATCAATATTTGTCTATTGGATGTCCCCCTTCTCTTTTTGTCTTTTCCTTCACTTCATTGCTTCCTTTTTCTTTGCTTTCTTTTCCTTACAGGTCCACTTCCCTGTCTCTCCTGTCCGAAATCTTACCCCTCAAATACATCTTACACCTCAAATGGGAAAACTAAGGAGTCGGTGAAAAAGTCCCTCTTATTCCCTCTTAATAGACTATCTGCCTGTCTGTCAGGCCGTCCATCCATCCATCCATCCATCCATCCATCCATCCATCCATGTATAAATAAAGTAAATCCTGAATGTCTTTTTCACAACTAAATATTTTTTGCTCTGTCATTTTTCAAAACACTGCACTGCAGGAAGGAGATAACACACATACACACACACTACATTATGAAAATTATGCCATACTATGCATAGCACTCAGGTGCTGCAATGCCAGCCACAACTAACTAACAGAGGACAAAAGAAAGATCTCGAGCCCAGTCACATATTGAAAGTCATCCAACAAGAATCAATGGGAAGCCCTAGAAAATTATTGCAGGAACAAAACATGTCCAAACAATTTTGTACAAACAAACAACTCCATGATACTGTATACTGTACTGTAGGGTGATCTGTATTATAGAGCTGGTTGAAATAAAAGACCCAATATATAATTTAAAAAACATAAGATAAAACAATGAAAAAAACAGGCCAGGGAGTTCTTTTCATTCTACTTCATGTCAGTAGGGGGCGCAGAGAACGCAGTGAAAGAGCCTTACTAGTGATGGAGAGATGAGTTTAGCAGCGGCTAGTTTATTTAGTGACAAAAAAGAAGGCAAAGAAGACAGTGAAGGAGATAGGTAAGAGTATGAAGGATGATGGAGAGTTTAGATGTGTTACTCCAACAGCAGAAAAAGTAATGAATGAACCAAAACTAAAGGTCAATCTCTGCCTGCTGGTCCCTCATCAGTGATGCTACCAGTCCAGTCAAAAATACAAAAAGTGGAAACCAGCTAAAAGTAGGGAGACAAAAGTTCACCTTGGGAGCCCTGCACAAAGAATACAGAACGAGACAAATCTGCATGTTGAGCCTTACAAGATGTATTTTTCCCTGAAATTTCCATTTCATATGAAATATAATGGGACCTTAAATGAACAAATGTGTGTCCCTAACTTTTCTACCACTCAGTGTCTGTTCAAAGCAGTGATGGTTAGCATATTACCTTGAAAATACAATTTGTCATTTAATTGATCTTTTCACAGATTTCATTGTTCTTGCTCATGTTAACTGATCAGTTCTTCTCAAACTATAAAGACGTTTTTCTGTTCCTGTGTACTTGTGGCATTTGTTCTCCACATATCCATGAGGAGACAAGGATCATCTTTGAATTCTAAGTTCCTGATAATTCTCTTCTTTTGGTTATGCAACTGAATTTTATGCCCTCCAAGAATCATAGGGTGGTGCCTCAAAAGTACTAAAAGGAGGGTATGAAGAAGACATACTGCTATAAATTCTGTCATAAAAGTCATGGTAGGAGACAGTTTTATCGAGCTAAGAGCCTGCACAGGAGGATTAGGTCTACTGGGTACAAGATAGAGGGAAGAGGAGGAGGAGGAGGAGGAGGAGGAGGAGAAAAATCGGGACAGCGATTGTATGACAGTAAACCACAATGATAAAAATGGAAAGAGTAATGAAGAGGCTGAAAACTGAGAGAAAATGAGGGGAAAAAAGACAGAACAATATGGAAAAGTCAGCTCTGAGGGTCACAGTATACAGTAGGATAAAGGTGAAGAGTTGATATCTTTAGCAAAACACACACTTGCCTTCCAAGCTAGAGCAAAGAGAATATATGAACGCTCACATACAGGAGGAGCTGTCCTGATATCCTGATATAACTTGTAAATACAATTATAATTAATGTAATTATAATTATAATGTAATTGTAATTAATTGTAATTATAATTTCATGTACAATATAATATTAAAATACAAGGTCAATTTGCATATTCTGAAATGTCCTCACCATGAGAGGACCGCAATTGATTGAAACAATGAATGTTACTACTGTCTTTTAGGAATGACAAAGTAATGCTATTCATATGTGCATGTGTGTGTCTGTACGCCCTGTGTGGTAGAGAGAGAGAGAGAGAGAGAGAGAGAGAGAGAGAGAGAGAGAGAGAGAGATTTGGTGTAAGGAGCTTTTAACATACCAAAGAAGGAAGGAAAGAAACTCGTCTTTTAACACGATACCTCCTTCCTTTGTGTGTATGTTTTGGAGTGCATGGCTGCATTACATGTGTGTGTAGTGGAGTGTAAGAGTATGACAAGAATGAGGGACGGCAGTGTCAATGTTTTTGAAAAGCCAAAAATAGGTCAGTTTTAACAGAGAAACAGTCAGGGGCCATCAAAGACGATAAAGCATAATAATTACTGAACAGAAATAGAAACAAGGAGAAGAAGAATGGAGCTCAGCAGAAGGAGGAAGAGGGTGAAGACACAGTTACAGTAGAAAAATGGCAGACAGGACTGAGGACAAAAAAGGAAATGGACAAAAGGTTTGTGGACAAAGAGGTGAAAAACCCCACTAATCTCCCATTCATCCATCCACTTCACACACACATACGCCGCTGCAGAAAAACCATTAAGAAGAGGTGCCGATAAGACCTGCATCATCAGGTCAAGCTCTCCTCCATTCCTCTCCTGTCTTGCTTTGTTTCGTTTCCATGTTTTATCTCTCCCCATCAATAACCTCACTCTTTCTGCCCCTCCCTTCTCTGTCCTCGATCAAATTACTGTGTGAGACTGGAGGAGGTGTGTGTGTGTGTGTGTGTGTGTGTGTGGGGAGGGGGATACTGTTCGCTTAGCTCCAACTCACAACTCGCTCACACATTTGAGGTCTCATATGCAGAAATTTAAGGCTCATCCTTGTATCCAGACTGCTGAATGGTGAGGTGGTTGCTAGGTGCCACAGGATCAATGATGTGAATAATCTGTGCCCGTGGCTTCATATTGAGGACTGTGATGAGGACAACACAACCTCATTTACATTAGTTGGAATGGAAATATTTAGTGTAATAAGGCCTTCATGCTATCTTGGAGGTCTTTCCAGCCCTGAAGGATTTTTCATTCTGAGGGTGATTACACACTTAGGTGGATTCCAAACATTGTAGTCTGTTTTCTTTGGCCTAAATCAATTATTCAGCTGTTACTTTCATTGCATTTGCTCTTAGTTTGGTTTCGTCCAAATTTCAAGCAAAATAATTTTTAAAAAAGCAACACTTGCTCCACTCATTGCTCAGAAATGTCTCAGGGAGGGAGTAAGTAAATCAAAACAGAAATTATGCACCAGCTATGTGGAACAATGACAGAACTGGCATGCTTTCTTAGTCATAGTACTCATTTGGGCCATATACAAGCAAAACTATGAATGTCAATTTTTTTTTAAAGCGAAAAAAGGAAAAAATGAATGTCAAATTTGAATGCACTTCATTACAACCTCTTGAAAATCGCACTGAGAAGACGTACTGCCTTCAAAGGGCTGAACAGGAGAAGGGAGGGCATCTTAAGTACATATAATGACATTCTAAACTTCAAAATGTTAATCCAAAGCGTAAGCTATGACCTTTTCAAAACATTGGTTTGAATATGCCACACAGTTGATTCAGAACTAGCTTGGATCCTTTCCCCACCACAAATGAACCGCTCCAGATTTTGTTTGTGACCGGACCAGGGCCCTTTCCTTAAAAAGGTCTCCATGCAGAGTGTGATCGCGTGTTCAGATCTCTCTAAACAAATCATACCAAGGGGAGAAATGTACTGGAGTCCAATTCAACCAGAATAAACCACACAGTAGGTGTGAAAACCCTTAAAAATCTCTACTGGAAATGAGGCTTTCTCAGTGCAAATGGCCTAAATCCTAAAGCAAAGGCTGAAAATGTTTCACACATGGGTGGACGTTACCCTCCCTCCTGGTATTAGAAATGAAACTATTGTTTTCTGATTTGTATAATTACAACAATGAAAGCATCTGCTGTACAGAAAACAGTGACAGCCAAGCAATCTCATATTTTAACATATTTGTTCCATTGCAGCCACAAGAACAACTGCTTTAAAAAATTGCATTTGTGTTTTGTTTTGTAGTTCTCCTGCATGTCACCACTGGTCATTTGAGTGTCAGGGCATTGCATTGTAGTCAATAAAATTAGTTTGTTTTTTTTTTTTTTTTTTTNTTTTTTTTTTTTTTTTTTTGAACCCTAACTAAAGTTTAAAGAGTTTTCCTTTGATTGGAAATATGCATCATGCACACATCAAAGCTCATTTCATGATTCATGCATGTTAATAACAAATAACAGTGGACAGATTACAGTATGGCATTGTATCCGTGTGTGCAGATGCCCCCTCAGTCTAGACACACACACACACACACACACACACGGACAGAGACACTAGCCTGATTAAAATGGAAAGGATTAGGTAGCACCAGGTGCTCAAATGAATTGTTTGTACAGAACCCAGAAAAAAATAGCATATGTCAGTGGATCTGACAGGCTGAGATCTGTACATGCTGTACAGATCTCTGCATATTTCGTTCTAATTTAACCATTCATTTGTCTTTCTCTCTCTCTCCCTCGTCATCCTACTTATGTTTACCCCTCTCCCGATCGCTGTCAGCCCCTCTTCCACATGTGGGGTTGTGTGTGTGTGGGGTTGGAAGTGCTATGTGCGTGCTCATGCTGTGTATGTGTGACTTCATATAAATGTGTCTGACTCTGCATGTACAATAACACGTGTGTCTATCCTCTCTCTGTGTTCTGGTTTGCTGTCTGTGAAAGTGAAACAGGCCATGCTGTGAGCAGCTGATGATGATGATGATAATGATGAGGATGATGATGATGATGATGATGACTCAGTAATGTGAGAATGTCACCAGAGTCTGAGAACTGAGACCAGTTTCTGTCTCTCTGCCAGAGATGCTCAGACTGTAGCTTCTCTGTACACCACAATAACGCTGCTGTCAGTTTCTTTCCTTTTGTTTTAATGAACATTTCATTACTGATTTTACTCTCTTCTCTTCTCTTCTCTTCTCTTCTCTTCTCTTCTCTTCTCTTCTCTTCCATTCTGGGTCTCATTTCCCAAAAATCATCAAAGTCATTCAAATTCTGTGAACAAATTTTATCTCAAGTACATACAAAATGCTGATAATTACACAGTGTGTACCATAGGTCAGGAGTCTGTTGTCCTGAGTAGAGTCTGTCAGGCTGCACTTGCTGATAGGCTCATTTTCCAATTTTAATTTTAAAAAAAGAGGTATTTCTTTTGAACAATGGTAGAGTTTATATACCAGTTGTTTAACATCATGTGCTGGGCGTCTTCAGTGGTGGAGAGAAACTGGCTCAGCCATCTTGATTTTGTGTGTTGATTGTTTCTTATGTCAGTGTGATACCACGGCAAGTCATGAACAAGTCAAACACATTGTGTGGTGCTTGATTTTACACAGGCTAGATTTAGCTTGATGTTATTTGATAGGTGGGACAAGAATGTTTAAAATAATTTGGGATGGTTTATTGGTTATTGTTTTTTGTTTTTTTTTGTTGTTGTTTTTTTTTAATTTACACCTATGCAGCATGAAGTCCAGATACACCTTCAAATGGAGCATTTTTCCCAGGAAATTTAAATTTAAATCTTTATTATTTTGCTCTGACAGTCTCTGTGTATAGCAACCTTAAGATGAAATCAATCTTATGGTTGCTACTCAGTTTCCTTAAGAAATCAAACAGTTTCCTTAAGTTAAGATGATTCTTTACATTTGTTTTTTGATGCTTCTTTAATTTGTAAGGTTTGCAAGGATCCTTGCAAGGTGCATTTGCAAATGATCAGACAGTTTCCTCTGGAGGAAGAAGAAGAAGACAACCTAACTTCCCACCTGTGCAACTTCTTGAAGCCCATGACGTATTGATATGCTTTGTTTTTCATTCATTTTGAAGTTTTATTGCGTTGTACGACCTATATATTTGCATGAATATTTTTTTCTTTTTTTCCTTTCTTTCTTTCTTTTTTTCATATAATCTTTTGCCCTCATCATCTACTGTTCATCATTCTAAGTCATAAATAGTGGGTCACTGAAACTCACGGCTGTCTTGCTCAGAGACAGTTGTGAATTTCATTGACCCATTATTAGAATTCGGTGGCCAGTTATAGATTATCACTTTAAAGAAAATGGCATGAGGAATAGAAAATTAAAATCAGCAGATATTTCAGCACCTTTAAAGTGGACAGCATCACAGCTGCAGGTGCGTTCAGCTAACATAGATGGATTCTTACAAGTATATAGCAGCTACTGAACAGACCTTGATAGGATTTCATTCAGAAAAAAACCTTTGCTTATTGACATTGGTTTGGAAATACCGTCTGAAATACCAAATGCCAGCACTATCTGCTTTATAAGGCTTCTGTAAAACTGCATCAATGAAGTTTTGCTGGAATGGACATTTTTACCTGTGTGACTCATTCTGATGAAAAGCACACTTGTGTTCCATAAAATCAATGCAGTTCAGAGAATATATTATCCTTATGTAACACAACTGAATTCTAACAAGAATCTCCGCACAAGGGAGAAAGGGGCATTATAGAACAGAAGTGTGTAACATCCTGTGTATTAGGTTGTGCTTATATATCTGAGATTGTTTGTTTTTAATAAAGGCACATTTAAATTGTATATAATTGTTGTTGTTATCTCCCTTTCTTTATCATCAGCTAACAGTCCATAAAATGGGATACCAGTTATCAGCTAAACCCCCAACACAAGCAGTTGCACAGAAACATACTGGTAATTGTTCTTAAACTGTTATGACACAGGATATTTTACATGCATGTGCTGTATCACCAACTCAAGTCAGTTATCAATAGCAGTCATTTCCATTCTCTCTCGTCTCTTCTTCTTCGCTGTGTCACAGAAAATCAAACATAACACATCACCCACTCATCAAATCATTCAACTAAGCATACCAGTGAGACAGAGAGCAATAGGAAGCACGCATAATGTGAATAATTTATGTCATAGATAGATGTTTGCAAAGAATATTGCAATCTGTACATGCGGTACAGTACAGCCCATGTTTTAACTGAGCAACGAAACGCAACATTATTTCATTTGGAGAGAAAGGGAGGAAAAAAATACAGCGAGAAAGAAATGGTGCATATGTGTTGAATGGAGCCGAGGCTTAAGGCAGGGAAGGCGGGAGCTGTATGGTCTCATTGTGCTGTGTAGATGGGGAATACAGGACGACATGGAGGCGTTTCCATGGGAGTGCTGCTGTGTTCTCGAACAGAAACATTCCCTTATCTCCTGCCAGGGGAGAAACAAACACTGGCAGCTCATATGTAGGGGAGTTTCCCTGTATCTATTTGAGTTCGGTAGAGAACCAACACAGTCCTAATTGAATTTAAGGGATGGAGAGACAAAAATGCAGGATTTGCAGGGGGGCCATGCCATATGCGGTGATAACAGAACTATAGCTGAATGTTGCATGCTGCATCAAAGTCTTCTTTCACGAAATTTATATTCCATTTTAAAAGGTGTGTTCGTTTCTACATGGAATATACATGTATTTAACACAAAATGAGTTACTGCCCCCACCTTAACCTACAGAAATGCTTTGTCAAGGTTTTCTGGGCTATTTTCATTTCAACTCTGCAAAAAACTACAACATATCAAGTCATTTTTGTCTATAATTGACTCACAATGATCTTTCTTTCTCAAAGGGGACATCTACAAATGTTCATGTTCTTATTTTCATTTAGGGGTCTGTTTTAAAACATTTGCAATTTTTTAATGTGCAGAAAACATTGGTCCAATTCCACTTTTGCCTGTTGCAGCACCAATGTTAACCATGTGAAAACAGGCCATATTTTCGGTATATAAATATATATAGGAAACAGGTTAAAATAATTTCATTGCCAGGTTTTTCTAGTTTTGTAGGAGTTCACATTGGGACTAACAAAAGAAGAACTCCCTGTTGTGAGGTTAACACATAAAACTGAAAAACAGCTAAATTAAATAGAAGATCAAAGACATGTTTTATTGGAAATGCAGAGTGACAGAGGAGGAAAAGTGACTGAATAAGCGGAGGGTGACGGGAGCACACAGCGGGCACTATGTGGACACGCCTGTAATTGAAGAGAAGAAAAAGACCTTAACCCAGATCAGTATCTATCACTTCAGCAAGAACAGAGTGCTTAACACCCACATATTTCCAGAAAGGGAGAGGGAGAGAGAGACTAAGGTCCCTGATGGGAAGAGAGTCAACAAGGAGGAGGGAGAGAGGGATGGGGGTGATGTAGAGACAGATACTGGACTCTATGTAATGCAGGTGAAGCTGATTCCTCTGAGCTTTGATCTCAGAAACAGAAATGGAGAGAGAGAGAGAGAGAGAGAGAGAGAGAGAGAGAGAGAGAGGAGATCAACATGTTGAGACACAGCCCTGGAGACACAGCCACCAGAGAAGCAGAGAATTATGGGAGTGCAAATTAAATTACACCGGAAGAGACAGACAGATCTGGACCTGCAGAAAACGCTGCACATGGGGCTCAGTGTGTATATGTATGTACATATGTTCACATGTCTGTGTGTTTGTGTTTATCTGAAAGAGCGAGGTTCATATGGAGAAGTTTAGATCAAAAGTGAGGATATATAATAAAGGTGGTAAAAGGAGGGAGAAGGAGCATCAGAGAGAGAGAGAGAGAGAGAGAGAGAGAGAGAGAGAGAAACGGAGAAAAGTAATGCATAGGATCTGCATGAACACACACAAAAGAAATACACTGATGTATATAATACTTCATGCCTTGGTGTGTGTGTGTGTGAGTGTGTGTGTGTGTGTGTGTGTGTGTGTGTGTGTGTGTG